>PVKA01012743.1:0-56886 GCA_004027165.1 Ctenomys sociabilis
GGGGGAGATGGTGCAATATGGACAGGAAGAATAGTTACTGGATTTGGGGCTGAAATGGGTATTGAGACAGGGACTGGGGCAGAAACTACAGTAGGAGTTGAAGCCTGAGTAAGCCGAGGCCTAGGTGCTGGCCTGGGAACCCGTTCCTTGGCAGGACTACAGCTGGGGGGAGTGGAAGTGCTGCGGGTATGATGGGTAGAAGTGACAGGAGTGTGATTTGTCCCTTGAGTCTCAGCCCGGGCTCCACGAAGACGCTCACTGACACGAGTCCCCAGCCTCTCAGGGGCCTTGACTTTCTTGTTGCGCCGGTGGCTGCCTCCACTAGTCCCACAGGAAATCTCATCCCCAGCCCCTGGCCCCTCTTCCTCTTCTTGGGGTAGGCGAAACACCTCCTCCTTGGCTTGGTCCAGGTCTTTTCGGGCAGCTTCCACTTGTTCCTACCAACAACACAGCCCCCAAGCGTGGTCAGTAGGAGTCAAGTAGAGCAGAGTGGGTAATGAGCAGCAGCTTTTGACTACAAACCGCATGCCCCAGAAATACTCACTTCTGCCTGTTTGAGCTCCTCTCGGCTCACTTCTTCCAAAGAGGCTTCTAGGAATTTCATGGCGTATCTCTCAATAGGGGTCAGCTAAAGAGAGACACAGAGGTATGAACTAAGGATCTGACGCCCAAGAACACAAAAAGGGTCCAAAACCCAGGGTAAAATGCTATTAAAGAGGAGGAAGACAAAAACCCATGGTTCTAACACTACTGACCTGCTCCACAAGGGCAGCAATCTCCTGCTCAGCCCGGGACATCTCTTCATCATCAGCTCCAACCCGACTGGCCTCCTCTCCCTCACCAACAGTAAATCCATCGTTCTCATTAAATTCTGCAAGTTCGGCCACCTGTTCAGCTTTGGCCTGGGTGGCTGCACGGATATCTTCTTCATCCTCTGCCCGACACAATGCCTAGTTTGTACAGAAGAGAGAAAAAGATTTAAAAGGAGGCCAATGAGATAGCTCAGCATGTGGCATTCCTTACCAGAGATCAAACCTGGGTCCATGCCCTTGCCAGGCCGGCACTAGACCACCAAGCTATCTCCCTGACCCTTATCCTGTGGTTCTTAAACACCTCTCTATATATATCTGGAGAATTTTGAAAACATACCTAGATCTAATACTCAAAAATTACAATTCAGTTAACTTTGAAATGGAGTTAGGAAACTAATCCTTTTAACCTTTCCAAGTGACTTTTTTTTTTTTTTTTTTTTTTTTTTGTATTTTAGGGAAGGGTCTACAGGGTGTTCAGGACCTCACTACTAGATCAGACTCCTACTGATTTGCCTGTTTATAGCATCCCTAGAGCTGGGATTACAGGCGTGGGCCACCACACCTTCTCAAATGCCCTCTCAACACACCCTGGGGGAAGGGCCAGCATGGCAGGCCCAGGGATTGAATCCCTGGCCCCTGCACCTGCTTGCAGGTGCTTTAATCAGATAAGCTATTTGGCTGGCCCCAAGTGACTCTACTTTGGAAAACTGTTTCATATCATATACAAGGTACTTTTTTGTTTGTTTTTGGTGGTGATGATAGTGCTGAGAACTGAACCCAGAATCTTCACACTGGCTAACCTTGGCCCATATTTAATTTTGAGACAGGGTATATCTAAGTCTCTAAGTAGTCTAGGCTGGGCTTGAACTTGTGATGGTCCCAACTCACATTCCTAGAGTGCTAGAAATACAGGCATATACCAACAAGGCCAGCTACCAGGAACTTCTTCCTGGTAGAAAAAGTTCTACCACTTAATCAGACCACTTATCCTAAGAGTTACTATGTTTTCATCGTTTGCATTTCAGAAATATGGAATGCAAACCTCAGAAGAGGGATGTATCTATAATTTGGTTTAACAAATTATTATTTTTAATGTATTTAGTACAGGGTCTACAGGGTTCACTATGAAGACGGGACTTGTAGTGATTCTCCTGTTTTTCAGCCTCCCAAGCGCTGGGATTATAGGCGTGCACCATCTAGTCTTGTCTCAATCTCTGTCTCAGAGAGCCCCAGGCGTGGGCCCAGCATGGCACGGTAGGGATCAAACTCCCACCAATATGCTCTGCCTAAGCAGGCGCTTTAGTCAGCTAAGCTATCTGGTTGGCCCAACCAACAAATGACTAAGTACTGCTGTTGAACCCAAGAGTTCAAAACTAGCCTGATGATACTGGGGATATATTCTGCAACACAGCACCTACCTTGATTTCTGACATGCTCTCCTGCCCAAGAAAATGAAACAGCCTGGTAACCCAGTATAAATCATCATTTAAAAAAAAAAAAAAAATAAGCAGGATCAGGGCTATAGTTTAGCAGCTTAAGCATCTGTCTGGCAAGCACAAGGTCCCAAGTTCAATCCTCGGCAACACCAAAATAAGTAAGTTAAGTAAGTAAGTAAGTAAATAAAGCAACAGCAAACCAAATCTAGGACTTAGAACTCCAAATCCTGTGAACTAAGCAAAGTACTTAAAACTATTAAAGGCTAGCCAGGCGTGGTGGCACATGCCTGTAATCCCAGCACTGGGGAGGCTGAGGCAGGAGGATTGTTGTGAGTTTGAGACCAGCCTGAGCTACAAAGTGAGCTTAAGGCCAGCCTGAACTACATAGTGAGACCCTGTCTCAAAAAGACAAAAAAAAAAAAAAAAACCCAAAAAAAACTATTAAAGGCTGACTACAATCTAGAAAGCAGCTCTTTCTGGTGAACAACCTTAACAACCTAAAGAAAGACTACATGCACTATATACCTATTTTAGGACTGCCCATTTCTTTTACCTGTTCCAGAATATGGGT
The DNA here is from genome assembly GCA_004027165.1 of Ctenomys sociabilis. NCBI lineage: Eukaryota > Metazoa > Chordata > Mammalia > Rodentia > Ctenomyidae > Ctenomys > Ctenomys sociabilis. The sequence continues at coordinate 2,820 of PVKA01012743.1, forward strand.
CTGCTTGTTGGCTACAGCCTCCTCGTCTTCCTCAGGGGCTGAGGGTACAGATGAACCAGGTGGTTCCTCCAGAGGCATATCAAACAGCTCTCGAATGGTCTGCTATTAGATAGAACAAAAATAAGGTATCAGCCAGTAGAATGCTACTGCAAAGACTACAAGTGGACAGCTTCTGAAAGTTTCAGTGCACCACTGGTGCAGAGAGGTCAGGTCTATAAAAGTGAAAGTAGTTAACCCTTCAATAAATAAGAGAAGACAGACATGTTGGCACACACCTGAAACCACAGCAATTGAGGAGGTTGAGGCAGGACTGTGGTGAGTTCAAGACCAGCCTGGACTACATAGGGAGCTTAAGGCCAGCCTGAACTGCATAGTGAGCCCCTGTCTCAAAAAGATGGAAGAAAAAAATAAAAGAAAGCCCCTACAGACACAGGAATTCTCTTCTGCTCAAGCAGAGTATCTTACCCATACCTGTTTAAAATAGGCTGTGGTGAAATTGCCTCCCTCAATGGCCATGTCTCCCAACATTCTCTTCTGATTTGCCTTTTTTAGAATGTTCTCCTCCACAGTCCGTTCACTAATAAGCCTAGGAGACAAAAACCAGGAGGAAACTGTCAAAATATATCAAGAAAATCCTGTCATATAAATGGATGTAAACCGGGCATGGTGATACATGCTTGTAATCCTAGCACTCAGGAGGGTGAGGCAGAAGGCTCACTGAGTTTCAGGCCAGCCTGGTCTATAAACTAAATTCAAATCCAGCCTGCAAAGCGAGACTCTGTCAAGAAAAAAAAAAATGGATGTAAGGTGAAGGAAGACTGAACAATACCTATAGATGTGGACATCTCGAGTCTGGCCAATTCGATGACAGCGATCCTGGGCCTGAGCATCCATGGTAGGATTCCAGTCGCTGTCATAAAAAACAACAGTGTCTGCTCCTGTCAGGTTCACGCCCACACCCCCACTTCGAGTTGAAAGGATGAAGCAGAATATGCGTTTGTCTGCATTGAATCGTTCCATCAAGGCCTAGAGGGAAAGGGGAAAAAGAGATTGTATTGGGAGGTATATCCCTAAAAATGGTACAAGAAGGGCCCAATCTAAAAGTTTAACACTTGAGAAAAGGAGACAAAAAATGAGATGATCCTCTAAAAAGGGGCTGTGGGCTTGGTTACCTGTCTCTGTTCAACTCTAGTAGATCCATCCAGACGCAAGTACAGGTGGCCATGGTAGGTAAGAAACTGTTCCAACACATCCAGCATTCGTGTCATCTGGGTGAAGATAAGCACTCGGTGGCCCTCTGCCTTGAGCTGTCGTAAAAGCACTGCCAAAGTCTGCAACTTTCCTGAAGAGATATTAAGAGGTACAGAGAGCTAGCTATAACCTGGAATATGAAGAGGATCACTATAAGTCCTAGCTGCATAATAAGATCCTGTACCAAATACATTAAAAAAAAAAAAAAAAAACACATGAGATTTGTGAGTTATAACAGCCATAGGACAGACATCAACAGATCTATGGTCACGGCTTTCTCAAAAGGCAAATATGAAAGATTAGAAGGTCTCTTTCTAATGCAAAATAAAATAAGGAAAAAAGGTCTCAGATGCATACAGGTACTACACTACTAAACTACCAAATACTTTACCAAAAAAGTTAATGAACAAAAATGAATCCATCAAAGGCCTACAAGATTCATTTTTCCCACACACGTTAACTTTTTTTTCTTTTTAATGTGTTTTTTACAGGGTCTTACTACACAGCTCAGACTCGCAGTGATTCTCCTGTTTTTAGCCTCTCCAGTGCTGCAATTACAGGCATGCACCACCAGGCCCAGCTCAGCATGCCCGTGGGTGGGGCTGGTGTGGCAGAGTACCCAGACTTGAGCTTGCCTACGCAGGTGCTTACTTCACTGAGCTACCTTGCTGGCCCTAAACACATGATTTTAAGAACAATGAGTTGTAGAAAACTTTAGAGATGGGATATGCAGTACCTCTGATGCAAGTGTCTATGCATGCACATGTGTGTTGGTGGGGGCACATCCCAAAACATTAGCTGAGCTGCATCCCCAGGCCTTTCTTCTGGTACCAGAAATCAAAATCAGCACCTTACTGGCCAGGCAGGTGCTGTACTGCTGAACTGCATCCCTGGCCCTATTTTTAATTTTGAGGCAGGGTCTCACTAAGTCACTGAGTTGCCAAGGCTGGGCTGGACTTACGTAATAATCTTGCTGCAGATTCTCAGGATTACACATACAGGCTACCATAGCTCGCTGATATAAAAGTCAAGGTACTATGAAATGAAAAGAAGTCATGGGATCTTTACTGCCTAACAAACTCACCGCAATCATACTGAATAAGTCTCAAGTCAGGGAACTGGGTGCGCATGTTACACACAATACGGTGCAAAGGACGGGCCCGGGGCCACAGCTCACAGGCCAACTGCTCCTGGAAGGCTGCCTGCCGTGGGGCCAGCCAAGGAGGTGGGTGACAGGCATGAAGGGATGGGGGAGGTGCCTCCACAGGAGGCATGACAAAGATGAACCTGTGAAAGGAAAAAAGGCAAGCAGTATAAAGGATGGAACTCTCAAACACCCATCAGTTAGCATCTTTACCAGCCCTAAGCACTATATCCACTATGAGGCCCCAAGCCCTGATCCCTTTTAGCACTTGGCCTGCCAACCTCTCAATGATTTCTGACAGCTGGTCTAGTCGCTGCTGGGGTAACAGTATAGCCTGTTGGGCAGCCTCGGTGTAAGTCCAAAAGGTGGGGTGGCTGGGACCAGTAGAACGAGGGCCGATGGGGCTGGCAACAGGTTGGGGCAGGGTACAGAAATCCAGGACTTCAGTCCCATACATGGGTGCCAGGGCCCCATGAGCCTCACTAAGTTGGAAAATCCTTTCTAGGCGTTCAGACCGCTGACTCTTCCTCTTTTCCTCCAGTGAGTCCTAGAAATAAGAGAGCATCACACAGAAAATAATCACTGTCAAGAGCTTTCATCAAAACATCCATTATAGAAAATTGGACAAGTCTTCCCAGATGAAAATTAATATAGTCTATAAAAACCATGACACTCTGGAGGCTGAGACAGGAGTAAAACAAATTTGAACCTAGCTTGGATTACATAATAAATTTAAGAAAAGACCTTACAATGTAAGAAAATATCTCAAAAAACAAAGTAGTAGCCAGGTATAGTGGCACACGCCTACAGTCTCAGCACTAGGGAGGCTGAGGCAGGAGGATTGCTGTGAGTTCAAGGCCATCCTGGGCTACCTGTACAGTGAGACTTTGCTTCAAAAAAAGAAAAAAGAAACCATAAAGACTCAAAACATATACTATGATTTTCATAGTTTTTCAAGCTTTAATGAGAATTATTCCTTTTATAATGTTAAATGAACTCTATAAGAAAAAACATTTTCCCTTGTATACTACCAAAACAGAATACTTCAAAATTTAAGATCTGTATATCCAACAGTTCATAGCATGGACAATTTGAGAATTTTAGCACTTAAGATTCAACTGAAGCCAGGTATGGTGGTGCACACCTGTAATCCTAGCATTTGGGAGGCCCAGGCAGAAGGATTGCTTCAAAGGGCCAGGGAGATTGCTCAGCAACATAAGCACCTGTCTGGCAAGTGCAAGGTGCTGAGTTTGAGCCCTGGTACCAAGAAAAAAAAAGAATAGGAGGTTCACTTCAAGTCTGAGACAGCCTGGGCTCCATAGTGAGTTCAAGGCCAGCCTGAACTACATACCCCATCTCAAAAACAAAGAGTTGACACCAGTCAAGTGAGACTTGACTCACTTTTACAGCACATACACCTAAAAAAACAGTAATAACTATATGAGTAGTCCTGGCATCAGTACTTAAATTGCATTAGTTAGTGCAATAGGTATTACTGATCAAATAATGCTGTTTTCCAGGTGACCTGTGGAAATGGTTTGCTACCCTCTGATCCAGAAAACCCAACAAAATCATGTAAATCAAGAGGCTCAAATCTTCATGTTCAGGACCAGTGAGAGAGCTCAGCAGACTAAGTGTCTGCTTAGGCAAACACAGACACCACATGCCCCACTGGCCCTGCCCCCAGACATGCTGAGCTGACCACCAAGAGTGCAGGCCTGTAATTCTAGCACTGGAGAGACTGGAAACAAGATCACTACAAGTCCGAACTGCTTAGTAAGTAAGACCTTATACAAAATATATTAAAAACAAAAAACTCCATGTTTGCTTTAAGAACACCTGTGAAACTACCTAGACTATGCATATCCAAAAGACCACCAAGTATCTCAAGGATGTCACATTAAAAAAAGCACTACAGTACCAGCAAGATAGTTCAGCAGAGTAAGTGCCTGCTTAGGCACACGCCAGGACCAGAGTTTGATTCCCAGCACCACATGCCATATCCGCCCCAACCCCAGGCACAATACCAAGTCTGGGCATAGTGGCTTGTGTCTGTAATCTCAGTACTGGGGAGGCTGAAAACAGGAGGATCACTGTGAATCTGAGTCTGAGTCCAAGTCTGAGCTGTGTAGTGAGACCCTGTACCAAATATATTAATATACATTGCCACTCTAGCTATTCTGGCATTACAATGAAGTTGGTAGGCATACTTGGGCCAAATAGTGAGCATAGATACAGCATCAGAGCCCAAAACCAGTGCTGCATTTTTGCTGCACATACTGAAAAATGCAGACTAACGCTGAATGTAAGGGTTTAGAAGAAGACTCTCTGGTCACTGAACATATCCAGGTAGACAAAGCACCCGAGATATGCCACCATACTACAGAGCTCACGACCAGATTAACCCATATGTGAGCTCTCCTGCCATACTGATATGAGCCTCACTGAAAAGAAACAAACTGTTCCTAAACCAGAGGATGAAGCTGCACAAGATATCCCTAAAGAAACAAAAACCTATGCCACAGAAATAAATTAAGCACAAAATAAGTATAAAGAAAAGGCAAGAAAGAAAAGGAAAAGACAGAGACAGACATAAAGGAGAGAGAAAAGAAAAATAGAAAGGAGATAGTGTAATTCAACACTAGCAATCTAACATGATTTTTTTTTTTTTTTTTTGGTACCAGGAATTGAAATCAGGATCTTGTGCTTGCTAGGGAAGTACTGTGTTACCAAGCTATATCCCTGGCTGATCCTCTTAACATGATTTTTTGCTAAGTCCAAAACCATTATTTGAAGCCTTCCTTGGCCTGGGAATGTCAATCAATTGTGGAGTACTTACCTTATGTGTCTGGGCCTAGGTCTGATCTCCAGCACTGTCAAAATAACAAGCTGGGCACAATGGCACAAATCTGTAACTGTAGCACTGAGGCAGTTACAGGCTGAGGCAGAAAGATGGCAAACTGAAGTTCTAGCTGGGCAATTTAATGAGACTAGTATCTCAACATTTTATTTATTTCCAAAATTTAAAAAAATTTGAAAATAAAAGTTGGAGATGTAGCTCAGTGTCAAGGTCTTGGGTTCAAGCTACAGTAATGACATAAACAAATAAATGAAACAAAAGAGAATTTACTAGGCTTCTAGATTTTACAACTGCATATTTGTTCTTTCTACTAAGTAAACAGATGCCGAGTCAAAAAGACAAAAATTGGGCTGGGCATACAGCTCAGCAGCATAAGCACCTGCCTGGCAAGTGCAAAGTCCTGAGTACCGCAATAAAAAAAGAGGCAAAAATAAAGCTCCAGTACAAGGCCAAACAAACAAAAAACAAACAAAAACAAAAATTGATGTATACAGTAAAGCAATTGTCTAGCTCGTGCAAAGTCCTGGGTTCAATCACCAGTACTATCGGGAAATGGTGTTATACTCTGTGGTCCTAGGCCTCAAGGAGCTAAGGCAAAGGCTGGCCAGATAGCTCAGTGGATTAAAGCACCTCGAATGGTCCAGGGGTTTGATCCCTTGTGTGCGTGCTGGCCCCACCCCTGGGGTGCACTGAGATAGTCATTGAGATTAGGTGTAGTGGAGTGCACCTATAATCACAGCAATGGGAGGCTGAAAACAGGAGGATCACTATGAGTCCAATCTGTGTAGTGAGACCCTATACTAAATACATTTAAAAAAAAAAAAAAAAAAAGCTGAGGCAGTAGGATCTCTGCAACTGCAAGTTCAGTGGTAGTAAGACTTCATCTCAAAGGAAAAAGTTGAAAAGAAAACTTTCAGAGACAAATAAACTTTCCCTCTTTTTAATTAAGGCTAAGACAGGAAGATCAAAAGTCAAGGCCTGCATGGGCAACTTAGCAAGACTTTGTCTCAGAATTAAAAATAGAAAAAAGCTGGAAATGTAGCCCAGTGTGATACCTTTGGGTTCAATTTCTAGTACACAAAGAGGAAAGGAAGATAAGGAAGGGAACAGAACATGAAAACAGAAAAAGAGGGGAGAAAAAGAAGAGAAACTAAACTACCACATTAGCTGGGCACAGTAGAGCACATCTCAGGGAGACTGAAGCAGGAGGATCCCTGTCAGCTGGAAGCCAGTTTAGGCTACAAAATGTGAGTTCAAGGTCAGCCTGAACTCCATGGCACCAGGGTGAAGTCCTATTTCAAAAGACAACAAAAAACAAAACACCCACCAAATTCCACTTGGGGGGAAGGGAGCAGTGCCAGTACTCATTCAGAGCCTTGTGCATGCTAGGCAAACACTCTTACCATGAGCTACACCCCAGTCCCCTAACATAAGTACACATTATAAAGTAATAAGCTATGTCATATATATCTCAAACTGTTTAAAGAAAAACTCAGCCGGGCCTGGTGGCACATGCCTGTAATCCCAGCACTTGGGAGGCTGAGGCAGGAGGATTGTTGTGAGTTTGAGACCAGCCTGAGCTACAAAGTGAGCTTAAGGACAGCCTGAACTGCATAATGAGACCCTGTCTCAAAAAGACAAAAAAAAAAAAAAAAAAGACAAAAAAAAAAAAAAAGAAAAATTCAGTAGAAAGAAGCTATTACTTGCAATCAAAATCGAACAGACTATTGGTTGCCACCCTTGGGTGGGGATCTAGGCTCTAACACTCCCTTTTTTAATGAGACCAGTTCTCACTGTGCACACCAAGTCACCATTAAATCTGCCATAATCCTCATACACACACCACATCTATCCCTACTCTTCACAATTTCAACAAGTCAGAATCAACCTGAAAGCATTAGGAAAAAACCAAAGGTGGAGTCAGTAGAGTTGTGGAGGTTCAGCAAAGAATAAGCAGCAGTTCTAGAGCACAGTGAGAAAAGAAAAACCTTACAATGACTCACTGGACCTTTCTTACTAGCTTATAAGTTACTTTACTCCAAGCTGAGCTGTTAAGCTTTACACATAGAACTAAACACATCAAGTAGAGGAAAATATGGGTTCAGAAAGTCCATGAAAAGGCAAAGGAGAGTTCTTTTTGTGGAACTAGGGATTGAACTCAGGCCCTTGCCTTGCCAGAGAAGCATTTACTCTACTGAGCTATCTCCCCCACCCTTGTTGATTTTTTGAAAGATAGTAAAGGCTGGCCTTGAACTTCCTCTGTAGTCCAGGCTAGGCTCAAACACAAGTTACTCCTGCCTCAGGCTCCCAAGTGTTGGGGTTACAGGCATGCACTAACATGCCTAACAGAGAAGTTCCTTTATTGCCTTTTTATCACCAATTTAGAGTAATAGAAACCCTGAAGAGATGTGCTTGGCCATGGTGACACATGTTTGTAATGCTAGCACTTAGAAGGCTGAGGAAGAGGTTAGTTGAGTTGAGACCAGCCTGCACCATATAACACTGTGCCCTCATCAATTAAAAAAAAAAAAAGAACATTTAACCAACAAAAACAGAAGTGAGGGCCGGGCGTGGTGGTGCATGCCTGTAATCCCAGCACTCAGGAGGCAGAGACAGGAGGATTGTTGTGAATTTGAGACCAGCTTGAGCTACAAAGTGAGCTTAAGGCCAGCCTGAACTGCACAGTGAGACCCTATCTCAAAAAAAAACAGAAGTGACTGGGGCTAGGGATATAGCTCAGTGGCACAGCGCCTGCCCCACCCCCAGGGTAGGCTGAGTCAGCCTCACTCTCCCACCAAAAAAAACCCTGTGTGATCTGTGGGCCTGGCATATAGTTCAGTGGCACAGCAACTGCCTGGCAGAGAAAAGTCCCGAGTTCAATTCCCAGTACTTAAAAAAAAAAAAGATTGTAAACTGTAGGACCTTCAGAGCCACACAAAATGACCCACACTTGTAGTCCCAGCACTGGGGTAGGAGTTCACAGGCCTAAACTAAGCCTGGAAATTTAGTAATTTAAGAGAAACTGTCACTCAAATTTAAAAACATAAAAAGGGCTGGAGATGTAGCTCAGTGTAAATGCCCAGTGGACAAAGCACCTAAGTCCCTTAGGTATGTGCAGGGACTGGAGTTCAGTCCCCAGGAGCACATGCCATGCTGGTCCCACCCCCAGGCTAGCTGAGCCAGGCCACCAAGAACAGGTATGATGGCCTGTACCTGTAATCCCAGCACTGGGAGGGCTGAAAACAGGAGGATCACTACAAGTCCAAGATGTTTAGTGAGACCCTGTACCAAACACATTAAAACAAAACAATGGTGCAATTATACACTAACAGTAATGCCAATGATCAATAATTTTAAACTAGGTGCAGTGTTGTACACTTGCGTGTTCAGCACCAGTTTGAATGAATCACAGTGAGACTGTCTCAAAAAAAATAAAAAGCTGGCTAGGGTGTCACACAATTAATCCCAGCACTCAGGAGGCTGAGACAGGAGGATCACTGTGAATTGGAAAAGCTTGAGCTACAAAGTGAATTCAAGGTCAGTCTGAACTCCATAGCAAAACCCTGCCTCAAGAGTCAAGATGAGGGCCTAAGGAGATAGCTCAGTAGAGTAAGTGCTTGCCTGGACAGCACAGGGTCCTGAGTTCAATTCCTGGTACCGTAAAAAAAAAAAAAAAAGGATGGGAGGCAAGGAGATAAAGCGCCTGCCTAGCAAGTGTGAGGTCCTGAGTTCTGTCATTTGTTCATATTACAATATAGAATATACAGGCTTAAAAGCATGCTTTTTCTTAAGTTACCTGGACTAAGTCATATCAAAATTGGTTTATACAGTTTATCAAAGTTTATTTATTTTTTGTATTTTAAAGACAGGTCTACAGGGTATTCAGGGTCGCACTAATAGGATCAGAGTATTTTAAAGGGTCTACAGGATGTTCAGGGTCTCACTCTTAGGCTGGACTTGTGATCTGCCTGTTTACAGCTTCCCAAGAGCTGGGATTACAGGCCTGTGCTACCACACCCATTCTCATCTCAGGTACACCTAAAGTGGGGCCAGAGGGGGGGAGAAGCTTAAATTAATTAAGCAGGGGCTGGGGGCATGGCTCAGTGGAATAAGGGCTTGCCTGGCAAGCACAAGGGCCTGAGTTCAATCCCTGGTTCCAACAAAAAAAAAAAAAAAAAAAAAATTAATTAAGCAAAAATTCTTTAGAGTGGGGAGAAATTTGATTTAGAGAGGACTCCTACTGATGAAGAAGGTGTGGCCAACCTTCTTGTTCATTAATGAGCTCCCAACAATCTCAATAAATCTCTTAGGAGACACCCTCAATAAATGGGTCACTGGTTTAAAAGATAAGTCTTTCAAAAAAATTACAAATGGGTTTTCTCTTAAAAAATGGTTTTGCTATTCAACTAAATTAAGAAACAAAGGTTTACACATGTGTATTTTAACTCATTGTTAATCTCATGATGTCAAGTGTATCCATGATTCCAAGTATACAGGTCTTCTAAAATATTAAACAGCAGCTGCTTATTGTGATAAGACTTTCTTTCAAATTCCTAGAAAAAATAAGTCAATAAAATAAGGGGGGGGGAGAAAAAACCTTGTGATATATGTCCCATTTAAGGATAATTAGGTGAAAATTTATGTATTAGAAAAGTTTGGTTAAAAGGGTTATATCAAAAGGAAAATGAAAGCATGTCACAAAAAAATCATAGGATTAGCCTGCTACAATACTGTATATGGTTTGATTTCTAAATTTTTGTGTAAAAATGTGTAACATTTTTTTAACATTCTTTAGAGATTTAAATATTAAAATATCAATGGTTGCTGGAAAGTAACAGTTCCATTTTATGTCTAAGGTGTTTGATATTCAGATAGCTAATAATGTTAAGTTTACTGCCTCTGTTACAGGGTAATGTTGTTAAGCTTTTCTTTTAATGTTTAACAACTACAGTTTGCAGACCAAAAATTTAAGAGATAAGATGGACTAAAAGGATGGCAAATATTTTGGCCCTAGCTCTTCAAGGTCAGTGAGTACTCAGGACCTCTCAGAGAGCCTCTACTATAATTCAGTTATGTCCCAAATTTTCTGGTCAAGATTATGGGGCCACAGAAGAAAGTGACCGATGATACACAGTATGCCTAAAAATAAAAATCAGGCTTTCATGGAGAGCAAATTGGTCAAGCAATGGCTATGACTCATTCAGATGGCTGACACTGACAAAAGATCTACAAGGTTCCAAGGTAAATCCTGAGAAGATTTGGCTGACCTGATCAAATAATAAAGTTTACATTTGTAGTTATATAGGTATTGCTTTAACTTGGTCTTAACCATCCAGCCTAAAGGTGTAACCATGCAGTATAAAAAGTAATGCCATATTAATATGCTAAGCTATAAAAGGCTCAAGTCAACTATTACTGACAATTACCAAGTATGCTGATAACTTACTACAATTATGGACTATTAGACTATCTAGGGTGATACCGCTAAATTCTAGTACCTACAGTTTTTAGACTGACATCAAGTAAGATGTCTCCAAATACAGATTCTCTAACTACAATAAAACATCTATCTCTGGCCGGGCGTGGTGGCGCATGTCTGTAATCCCAGCACTGGGGAGGCTGAGGCAGGAGGATTGTTGTGAGTTCAAGACCAGCCTGAGCTACAAAGTGAGCTTAAGGCCAGCCTGAATTGCAGTGAGACCCTGTCTCAAAAAGACAAAAAAAAAAAAAAAAAAAAAAAATCTATCCCTGACAAAACACAAAAAAGGAGATATGTTGGGAGCTGCAGGAAGCTAGAAAATTGATCAGCTATGGCTTGGCCCTGGTGCCTAAAGCAAACAAGCTACCTCAGTCCTGAGAAAAACATCCTGTCTGGTTCAGGTCATCTATTAGTTATAACCTTGTGTCACATTTCACTAACTTTGCAAAAGTATAAATAAAAGATTGTTTTGTTGTGCGGTTGAGTTAGTTTTGCCCATCAGTCAGACCAGCCACCACCTTGTGTTCTTGTCTATCTTTTTCATTCCTGCCACTGAGACAGATCCCTATAGAGTTCAATCTCCCATACCTTTTAAAAAAAAAAAAAAACAGCAGGGTATTTGCTTAGAGGCACAGTGCCTGGCAAACACAAGGTCCACAGTACCAAAAAAGACAAAAATAAATAAAATTCATTAAATAAAAGCACATTTGAGAAGATAGGAAAGTAGAGTATGCCATTTCCATCATCTCAGCCACTAGGAAGAATAAGGAAGTAGCATCATTTGCTCAGAAATTCAAGAGTAGCCTGGTAACATAGCAAGACTATCTCCAAAGAAATAAAAATAAAAACATTCAATCCCAGGTACCAAAAATCAAAATAAATAAACACACGTTGGTAAGGCTATAGGCATGGTAGCACACACTTATAATCCCAGCTCCTCTGGAGGTTGTGGTAGGAGGGTTGTTGTGAATTCGAGACCAGTCTAAGCACAAAGTGAGCTCAAGGCTAGCCTGAACTGTACAGCAAGACCCTGTCTCAAAGACAAAAAAAAAAGCTACCTAATGTAGTTCACTGGTGGAGCATTTGCAAAAAATACACAAAGCTCTTGGTTTAATCCTGAGCATTATCAAAAAGCAAGAGTAAAATTGCAAGTGGTAGGGTACACATGCACCATGAGGATGCTGTTTAATCCACAGCACCAAAACAAAGAAAAACCACACAAATGATCTTAATTACTACTCTGAAGGACATAGATTAATATCTTCATTTTACAGATGAGGATACAGCCCCAGGGAAAAACTTTAAAATGTCAATCAAGATACTATGACACTTTGGACCACAAATTTCATTCACTCCAGAATTCTGGAGAAGATGCCAGACCACCCTGAATGTGCCTGATCACGTTTGGACTAGATGGTCACAGTTATGTTCATGTGGGAAAAATGGCCAAAGTCAGCCATATTGGTCACCTAATACTGGATTTGCAAACATCAAAATTTTGCCAAACACTGTGTATCAACCTGTTCATGAACAAAAGGGTTCATGAATCAAGACACCACTGTAAAAATGACATTATTCTGTTTCATCCACTCTACCAATACTCTTGAGACTCAATTCCTTATTTTTGTTCCTTTGAGCAAATCAAACTTACCAGATAAAAAGGGGAACGAGGTGGTGGGGGAGGCTGGCGTCGAGGCCGGGGGCCACTGAACGAGGTAGAGGTGGAAGGTGGGCTGGGGGGACCAGAGCGCAACGTCAGTGTCTCAGGCTCATCCTTAGGAACAGACAGCCGGTTTGTCATGGTGATAGGCAAGGAAGCAGTGCCAGATGCTGAAACCACAAGGGAAGATGTCTGGGAAGCCGGGGCCTGTGTTGAGGCTGGTGCCAGTGCCAAGGTCTGAGTGGCAGATGGACCGAGGGTGGGCACAGGAACTGGTGCTGGACTCAAAGTCAGTGAATGCACAGAAGCCGGGGCCAGGAGTGAAGTAGGTGACGATGCTGGAGCCAAAGTCAGCGCATGAGCAGGGGAAGGACCCATAGGAGAAGCCGGAGCTAGAGACAGCGTCTGAGTTGGACCCAGTGATGCTCCTGATGCCAAAGACAGTGTCTGGCCTGGAGTTGGTACCAGAGATGATGATGGAGTCAATGACAATGTCTGGGCTGGAAAGGACCCCTGAGGGTTCCCTGTTCCCAGAGTGTGTGTATGAGATGGAGACGAGCCGCCAAGAGTAGACGCTAAAGCTGGGGCTAGGGCCAGTGTCTGTGTAGAAGCCAAGCTTGAAAGAGGTGATGGAATTGGGCCTGGCACCATGGTCTGAGTTGATGATGTAGCCAATATAGGAGCTGGAGCTGGTACCAATGAAGATGAGGCTAAAGGGGATCCTGGAGTCACTGATGGAGCCATAACTGGAACTGGAGTCTGTGATGGAGCCAGAACAGGAGCAGGACCTGGCGATGGAGCCAGGACAGGTAGGGGAGCCTGAGGAGCCGCAGAAGGACTCAGGATTGCTGTTTGTGGAGCCGCCATAGGAGCCAAAGAGGTGGCCAAAGCCTGGGATGCAGACGGTGCTGGAGCAAGAATAGACGCCTGAGCTGGAGCTGGATTTGGCGCTGCTGGAAAAGGACTGGCCAGAGCGGAAGCTGGCACAAGGACAGGTGAACATGCTGGGGCCACAGCTGAGTTCAACCCTGGAACATGGGAAGAGGTGGGAGCCAACAACAGAGGGTGACCAGGTGTCTGAGATGGGGATAGGGCTGGAGCGGTGGCCAATCCTAAAGTCAATGCTGACGCTGATGGGGAAGCCCCAGCTGGCACCAAAGAAGGCTGTCCATGAGCTGCCGAGACAACAGGTGCCAGTGCAGGAGTCACATTGGTCAATAGAGTTGGGCCTGAGGCCGAAACAGGCAAAGAGGCTGAAATGGGGATGGTTAGTGCTGCTGAGACTGGAACAGGAGGAGTAGTCGGGACAGAGATGGAGAGTGATGATGACACTGGGACTGAGACAGTAGAGGACACAGGACTAGCAAGAGTAGAGGAGTTGAAAATGGGCATTGGAGAAGAGGGTGTCCCAGGGAGTGAGGATGGCACATGGAGAGAAGAAGAGATGGTCATAGGAGCAGGTCCAGGCATTGAAGCTGTGGAGACAGAAGATGTATTATTAGCTTCATTAGGTTCCTGATGCTGATCCTTCTATCCCCATCATCCCCATCATCCCCATGCTTCCCCTATTTCCTAGAAACCCCTTTACCTCTAAAGCATAAGATCAAAAATTCAAAGAATAGGACAATTAAAATTTCCTTCTCCAAAATTCCAACAATGCATGCTGGAATTAGGTAAGGACTTGGGCAACCCACTTCTCAGGGCCTGGTGCAAATAAAGTTTAATGAAAAACAGATTCACAGATACCCCATTTCCAAACCTGGCAAAAGTTTCTGGCTTCAGCCATCTGGACTCACCACTGACTTCAGGCGAAGGACTGTGGACCAGCTTGAGAAGGGGCCTCACCAGAGTGGACGTGGGCATGGGTGCACGAGCAGTGCCCAGAGTAGATGTGGGTAGCCGGCCAGGGGTTAACGTGGGACGTGGAGTCAACACAGCTGGAAGCCCAGAGCTTGGGGTCCGGGGTGCTGATGCCAGAGGTGGAACAGGAGTCAGTCCATCCCGTGGGGCCTGTCTCACTACAATCTTCACCACGCCCGTATTATTCACCATAGATGGTGGCACTGCAAGAGGAAGCTACACTGAGGGGAAGGTAGAAGAGAAACCAAGAGACCCAAAGGATAGAGGAAGTCCAGATGCAGGACAAGGGGGCAAACAAATACTGGAGATACTGACAATAAAAACCACCAGAGAGAACAAGTTGGACAGAAAACTGCCCAGGGCATGCCTGAAAAGACCAAGGCTAGTAGGACTAAGTAAGTAGGAAGGCCAGGAGCCTCACCCTGGTTAGCAGCAAGCGGAAGGCTGAGGCCAGTGGGGACAGGGGTGGTGCTGGGGGTCGAAGAAGGCAGCACAGAGACAGGGGTGGGGCCAGGGGTCGGGGCCACGGCCTGGATGAGGGCCACATGGGCAGGCTGGCTGATGAGGTGGTGCTGCCCCCCTGCTGACACCAGGTGCACCACATTCCCTGGGTTAAGGGAAGAGAAAGAGAGAAAAGCAGCTATCAGCTGGAGGAGGCCAGAGGCAAGAGCAAGACAGGAAAGGATAGAGAGGAGGTAATTATCTCTACAATGACTTCTCCCTATTTTTAGCCAAAAGACACCTTTCCCTTTGGGCCCACCCACCAAAGCTAAAAAGAAACATAAAGGCTAACATCTACAAAGAATCACAAAAACAAGACTGACAAGGAAAAGGAGGAAAAAGGCAGGACAGGGGGTGGGTTTTACCTACTTTGCAGCGGGCGGGGCTGCCCCACAGAAAGCTGGCGCACCTGGGCACCAGTCAGAGTCAGCTTGTTGCCCTGGATTTGGAAGGTGAGAGGTTTGCTTCCCCCAGCACTTGCCACTGGACGTTGTGCCAGTGAGGCCAACTGCCCGATGCTGACCACTTCACCTGCTACAGAGAAGACCTTATTGCACACACAGCTCATCCTGTTTCATAGACTTCTCAGACTTTGAACAAAGCACACTATTCTCCCCCACATCTCCAGTTTCCTCCAGCCATCCCCACAGTTTACTATGTCTCAATATATAAAACTTCCATCTTCTGCCTTTGAGCTTCTGATGTGCTGGTTATCTAATCCCATTTCATTGCTTAGCAGTCTCCTATATTCGCTAAAGGTCCACAACCACACTGAGCTAATCACCACCTCTCTTCTGCCCTTTTACCCCAACTACTTTTTTCTGCACAGTGCTGGGAATTGAACTCAAATCTTGTACATGCTATACAAGCAATGAATCACTGAGCTGTATCACCAATCTTTCAAATGCTTTTCTGTTACTAGGCTTACCATTATTTACTCATCTGTGAGTTACCTGCCCTCCTACTCTGCACCTTGATGGCTCTTTACTCAACTTTGGCACAAATACTTTCTATAATATTATCTGCCTAGAACTGTATAGTCTCATGTCCTTTTTTCTTTTCTGGCTTAATTTACCAGCTTTCCCCCATCTCAAGACCCTCACTCCAAGTCCCTGGCCTTGGAACTTACAGGGCAGGCGAGCTTGCATATCAGGAGACAAAATGAGGCGTTGTGGTGCAGGAGTTGGAGCTGACACTGCTGTGGTAGGAGCAGTTGCTGTGGTGCCAGAGGTGCTGGTAGAACCAGAAGGGGAAAAGGTGTATCCTGGTGGCACTGTCAGGGGCTTCAACAGGCTAGAGGATCCTGGAGGTGGGGCTGGGCTCAAACGAACTGGGGCAGGTGGGGCTGGCTTCAAAGATAGGGTTGGCGTAGGAGGCCTTGAAGTCCCACTCAGGACTCCCAGGGAAGATGGCAACACTGCAGACACAAACCAAATACCTGTCAGACATACTCTGATGAAATCCTTAGTCTGGTCCCAGAATTCTCAATGTTCCCCATTCCAGCCTATCAAATACCACACCCCACCAGCTCCTCAAACTTTTAGTGTTGTTACTTTCTCCCTAGTTTGAATAACCTTCCCATCACTGTTAGCTCCCTTTCAACTCACCCTGGGGGAGAGAACCACTGTTTGGCTGCAAGGGAGGCAAGATAACAGGTCCAGGGGGCCGGGATGCAGGAACAAGTGGGGGCCCAGCAGGTGAGGCTGACACCATCAGAGGTGCTGGCAACACTGGGGGCGTTGGGCCAGGGACGGGCTGGGCTAAAAGCTCAGGACCTGGAGGGGGTCGGACTGGGACAGGGCCAAGGGGCGTCCGGGGGCTGTTCACAACCACCACCGTGCGGCCTTCTTGCTTGGGCACTGGCTGCAGCATCCTATGAGGAAAAACCAAGTAGGTACGTAGAAGGGGAAGGAGAATAAGGAACAGCAAAAGAAAGGAAGGAAATGATGTACAAAGATAGAGATTTTAAAAGGAAAAAGAGGAAACAGACAAGACCCAAAGGAGAAAGAAGGAAAAATATCTAAGAAAATCAAGACAGTATCAAGCTAAGCAAGGGGAAACAAAGTATTAGGAACACAGGAGCCCATCCAGTACCTCTTCTGCTTATCCTCTTCCTTAATTCCTCCAATGTTTAGCCCCCATCCCATACAAACACTCTTGCCTAGCCTTCAACTCTTTCTTTTCCACCCCAATCCCATTCAGTCAGCTGCAGCAATTCTTTCCAGGCAACCATCCCCTTACAATTTAGTCCTGGTACCTGTTGACCTTCATCTTTACTGGCTTGGGCCGAGGTGGAGGATCAGGAGCAGTAGCCACCTCTAGTAGTACCCGGCGAGAGAGACGGTGCCGGGGCAAAAATGTGTCAGCCTCATATCGAGACACACGACCTTCCAGGCCAACAAGGTCAAAGCGACCCATGTCTATCTGCTGCAAAAAGGAGGAACACAAAGCATAAAGTCAAGGGAACAATAGGGCAATGACTTCTTGGATTTGACAACTAAACTACGAGCAGTAAGAGAAAAAATTCAAAAGCTGAACATCAAAATTTAAGTTTTCTGGTTGTTTTTGCCTTTCAATTCAGGGTCTCACTATGTATGTAGTAGAGGTTGGCCTTCTGGATGGGCCTCTCAAACTCTCCACCAATCTTCCTATCTCAGCCTCCCAAGTGTTAGGATTACAGATGTTCACCACAATATCCAGCTAAAATCTAAAAAGGTGAGCATCAATGTATACCATCAATACAGTGAAAAGGCTACCTATTGAGTGGGCAAGATATTTGAAAAAAATAATTACAAAAAAATAAAAAATAAAATAAAGAATTACAACTAAACAACAACAAAAACAAACTTTTAAGTTTTAAAAAAAGAGATCAGTAGCTGGACAAGTTGGCTGACATCTGTAATCCCAGCATTTGGGAGATGAAAGTAGGAGGGTTGTCTCAAATTCAAGACCAGCTTGAACTACGTAGTGAAACCCTATCTTCAAAAATAATAACAACAATAAATAATAATAATAATTAAAGGTTTTAAACATTTCTCCAAAGTATAATGGCCAAAGAGAAAAAGGAAAGATGGTATACATTAATCATCAGACAAATGGAAATCACAACCACAATGAAACACCACTTCACACACATAACTCTGGCTCTTACCCACTCCCTCAAAAAAGCTCTGAAAAAAACGTGGAAAAATTAGAACTCGGGCCAGGGAGAAAGTTCAGTAGAATAAGTGCTTGCCTGGCAAGCACAAGTCCTGAGTACAATCCCCCATATAGCAAAAAAAAAAAAAAAAAACAGAACCCTGTACACTACTGGTGTGAATATAAAATGAGCAGTTAAGTTAAAAACAGTAAGCCAGAGATATGGCACAGTGGCAGAGCATTCTGCTAGGAAAGCACAAGGTTTTGAGTTTGATCCCTGTACCAGGGGAAAAAAAAGGCAAGAATAGAAAAACACTAATGCAGTTTCTCAAAAGGTAGAAAGAAAATTCTCGTATGATAAATCAATCTCATTTTTTTTTCTTGCAAAACCAGGAATTGAACTCAGGCCCACACTTATTCTACTGAGCTATCTCCCTGGCCCCTCAATCTCATTTTTAAGCGTATACCCAGAAAGCAGGAATTCAAAGAGGTATCTGGTTATCTATGATACAGCAAAAGGTAGAAGCAAACTAAAAAAAAAACCAACCCAACAATAACAAAAAAAGCCAGATGTGGTGAGCATACCTACAGTCCCAGGACTCAGGAAAACCACTGTGAGTTTGAGGCCAGCCAGGGCTACATAGTGAGTTCAAGACCAGGCTGGACTGCACAACGAGAGAGTCTCAAAAGACTACAAACCCAAATACATACCATTATGTAACTGGATAAGCAAAATACAGTACATAGCCACACAGTGAAGTATCACTGTCTTAAAGAAAATTTCACACAGGTTATAACACAGATGAACCTTGGAGATGTTATATGAAGTGAAATAAGCCATTCACAAAGGGATAAGTACTTTGACTTGTTTCTATCAAGTATCCAGAATAGTCAAGTTCATAAAAACAAAAGAATGGCTGGGTATGCTGAAGCCTGTAATCCTAGCACTCAGAAGGCTGAGAAAGAAGGATCACTGTAAGTTCAAAACCAGCCTGGGCTACAAAGTGAGCTGAAGATCAGCCTGAACTGCATGAGACCCTGTCTCAAAAAGAAAGAAAACAAATAAAAGAGACTAAAGGCAGGACAGATAGCTCAGCAGATTAAAGCACTTGCTTAGGCAGACACAAGGACCTTTCAATCCAGGTGTGACAGACCAGCCCCGCTCCCAGGGCATGCTGAGCCCAGTGAGACTGGACATGGTGGCACACCCCTGTAATCCCAGCAACTGAGAGGCTGAAAACAGGAAAATCACTACAAGTACAATCTGTGTAGTAAAACCCTTGTAGACCCTGTACTAAATACATTTAAAAAAAAAGAAAGAAGAAAGAACTGACAGCTATTGTTTAATGGCTAATGGAATTACAAGGTGGAAAAATGAAAGCACAGTAGTTCTGGAGATAGATAGTTATAATCAGAGCACAATGCGAATGTACCTAACACCACCAAAGCATACTATTGAAAACTGAAGTAAGGCCAGCCGTGGTGGCACAAATCTGTAATCCCTGCAATCAAGAAACTAAGGCATAGCCGGGTGTGGTGGCGCATGCCTGTAATCCCAGCACTTGGGAGGCTGAGGCAGGAGGATTTTTGTGAGTTCTGAGACCAGCCTGAGCTACAAAGTGAGCTTAAGGCCAGCCTGAACTGCATAGTGAGACCCTGTCTCAAAAAGACCAAAACAAAAAAGAAAGAAACTAAGGCATGTGGATCACTGCACATTTAAATCTAGCCTGGGCTACAAGGTGAGTTCAAGGCCCATCTGAACTGCAGAGCAAAACCCTGTCTCAAATATGCAAAACAGGGGGCTGGGGGAGATAGCTTGGCAGCATAAGCACTTCCCTGGCAAGTGCCAGGTCCTGAGTTTAATCCCTGGTACCGGATGCTGGTAATCTCGGAACTAAGGAGGCTAAGACAGAGGATCACTAAAGAGTCCAAACAGTGTAGCAAGACAAAAACAAAAAACACAGGGCTGGGGAGATGGCTCAGTGAATAAGCGCTTCCCTGGCAAGCGCCAAGGGACTGAGTTCAATCCCTGGTTCTGAAAAAAAAAAAAAAAAAAAAAAAAAACACAGGGCCACGGAGATGGCTCAGGAGAATAAGTGCTTGCCTGGCAAGCATAAGGTCCTAAATTCAATCCCGGGTACCAACAAAAACTAAAATTAAAAAAATAAATTAAGAAAAAGACAAACAGGGCCAGGGATATAGCTCAGGGGTACAATGCCTGACTGGCAAGCATGAGGTCCTGAGTACAGGTACCAAAAAAAAAAAAAAAAAAAAAAAGAAAGCTATCTTGCATATATATAGTTCAGGTTGCCCTTGAACTCACCAGGCAGCCAAGACTGGCCTCACACTTGCAACAATCCTGCCACAGCCTTCCAAGTGCTTGGATTACAGGTATGCAGTATCACACCCAGCCCAAAGAATAGGCTCTTGGTTTTGCAGGGGCTGGGGATTTAACTCAGAGGTAGGATATATGCTTAACAAGCTGGAAGCCCAGCTAAAAAATAAAACAGGGGTCGGAGAGATGGCTCAGTGGAATAAGCACTTCCCTGGGAAGTGCAAGGGCCTGAGTTCAATCCCTGCTTCCACCAAAAAAAAAAAAAAAAAAAGAAAGAAAGAAAGAAAGAAAATACAAATAAAAAATAAAAAAGTTCTTGGTTTGACAAAGAAACCTAGGATTACAAATTAATAAACTTTCCAAATCATATGCCTAGAAAACAGTAAAAGTAGAACAGTACTGAGGAATGAAACAAAGAAAGTGGTAAAGTCATAAAAGGTCAGGTTCAAAAGACAAATGAGGGGGAAAAAAGAGGCCTGAGGTTTCTTGGGGAGAGACCACTTACCTGGAGTGGGTGGATATCAGTGGCACTCAGCACCAGAGAGGCAGTGCTGAAGCAGATGCCTGGGGTAATAAAGGGGGAAGTAACAGGTCGAGGGTCAAACAGATTTGGATGATTGCAGACTTTTCGCAGCTGCATCAAGATGTTGATGACGCTCATGAAATGGCCTGTGGCTAGTGTCTCCTTGGTTCTGGAGAGAAATGAAAGATAAATCAATTATTCTGACAACCACCTTTAAACTTCAATCCAGAGCCCACCCTCCACCTTCCCTTACGTAGTCTGTGCCATGAAGTCATCGTAGAGATAGCGCTGGCGCTTGGAGAGCCGGCAGCGGATTACATGCTCATACTTTTTGGGCATTTGTTTCTCAACATCTACCTTAACTCGACGCAACAAAAAAGGCCGCAAAACCTAAAAACAAAAAAACAACAGGTTATCTAGAGTCCCAAGCTAGTCCTTCTAGCTGGGTCCAGGTTTAGTGACTGACTGAGAAGTGGCTTAATCCATCATCAGTAAACAATCATAATTATGAGGTATGCCAGAAACCAACCACACCAAGGTAAGTCAGGTAAGGCTCAGGATACTGTGGTTCTTATCCCCAGATCCTCATGCCTTACCAGACTGCCTTAAAGCATCCTAAACCAGCCAAAAAAAAAAAAAATCCTTCTGAATTTATGGGCGAGGGAGATAGCTCAGTAGAATAAGCACTTGCCTGACAAGTGCAGAGTCCTGAGTTCAATCCAAGTTCCCCCAAAAATAAAAATAAAATAAAATAAAAAAACTGAACCGGGCATGGTGGTGCATGCCTGTAATCCCAGCACTCAGGAGGCTGAGGCAGGAGGATTGTTGTGAGTTCGAGACCAGCCTGAGCTACAAAGTGAGCTTAAGGCCAACCTGAACTGCATAGTGAGACCCTGTCTCAAAAAGACAAAAAAAAAAAAAAAATCCGGAAACCTCAGGTTGAGAAATAACAGGTTATACAGCCAGAAATATCTGCCTGAGAAGAGAGTGAATTCAAGACCTTTCAGCTCTTTCCCTCAGAGTAGGAGGCTTCTTTTCCAACTATGGCCAAGATGAAGGCTCAGACCCTCTTGGCAAGAAGGAGTTGCTGAAACAGCTGGACTATCTAAAGGTGGATCACAGCTGCACACCACCAAAGTCGCCAAAGTAAAGGGCGCCCACCCACGGCATATGAGCTCTCCAAGATCTGAGTTCTCTGCAAATCCATTATTAACCAGACCCAGAAAGAAACCCGAAGTCCCTGGACCAGCAGCGCATGAAGATATGAGCCATACACTGCCAGCTCAACCAACCAAGAAACTGCAGCACCACCAGAAGGAACAGCTGTACTTGCTGAGTAAGTTCACTGTCAAGGCCTTAGTGGGCCTTGGTGTACACACACACACACACACACACACACACACACACACACACACACCCTCCATGAGTGGGCCTTGGTATACACACACACACACACACACACACACACACACACACACACCCCTTTCAAGAATGGGGAGGAAGCTCAGTGATAAGAACACTTCCCTCCTAATGTGTAAGACCTTGGGTTTAAACCCCAGCACTACAGGAAGTTAAAATATAAAAATAAAAAAGCGATAGTTTTCAACTACAGTCAGAAATAAGAATTCAGGC
Source organism: Ctenomys sociabilis (assembly GCA_004027165.1). Taxonomy (NCBI): domain Eukaryota; kingdom Metazoa; phylum Chordata; class Mammalia; order Rodentia; family Ctenomyidae; genus Ctenomys; species Ctenomys sociabilis. The sequence goes on from PVKA01012743.1 coordinate 25,203, forward strand.
TGAGCATGGTGGCCTATAATCCCAGCTTTTGGGAGGCTGAGGCAGGGATATCACAGTGAATTCAAAGTCAACCTGGATTACTTAAGTTCAAGGCTGGCCTGAACTATAAAGGGAAGCTTATCTAGAAAAAAAGGGACACAGTAGAATAAGCGTTTGCCTGGCAAGCTCAAGGGCCTCAGTTTAATACCTGGTTCTGAAACAAAAAAAGAAAGAAAGAAAAAAGGGACAGACAGTCACACATGGATGACAGATATGAGAATTCAGGTAAAATAATGTAAAAAAGGATTACGAATACTGAGATAACATTATCCCATAGGAAACTATCAAAACACCTGGAATTGAGGATGCCTATGAGATACATAGATTAAGAAGGCAAAAAAATAAAAATAAAAATGGTTAAAGACAACTGCAAGAGTCTGAGTTCAATCCCCAGTTCCACAAAAAAAAAGGTTAAAGACCCTGTTCCCCTACCTTATGGAGTCGTTTGACTAGACCTTCATTATATTCTTGACTGCCCTCAATCATGCCAGTTAGGGGATTAGAGAACCATTCCTTGAACTCTCGATGAGACTGGAAGACATGGGGCATCAAAAAGTGCATCAAGGACCACAGCTCCATGAGGCTATTCTGCAAGGGTGTTCCTGTGAGGAGCAGGCGCCTCTGACTGCAAAGAGAGGGAACCAGGAGGAGAATGGTTAACAAGGACCAAACTTTCCGAATATCCGCAATACACTTCTCAACCTGAGCCAGACCTCCAATGAATTGTCATCTCCACCTCTACCTGTTGAAGTTAAGCAGTGACTGCCAGCGCTGAGACTTAAAGTTCTTGATATTCTGAGCCTCATCCAGAATGAGATAGCGCCAATTCTTGCGACGGAAAGCCTGGTGGTCCTGCAGCACCAGCTTGTAAGATGTGATACACACATGGAAGGCATTGGGCTTGGTCCAGCCCTAAGGGTTAGAGACAGCAGAGGACAGTGGAATGAAGCAGACATGGTGACCATGTACAATCTAAGCATTCTGAAGAGGTTGAGGCAAAAGGATCTCAAGTTTGGGGCCAGGCACAGAGTACATGCCTATAAACCCAGCAGTTGGGAGGCTGAGGCAGGATTGCCACAAGTTCCAGGCCAGCCTGAGCTCCACAGGGAGTTCAAGGCCTGAATGAACTATATAGCAAGACCCTGTCTCAAAAAAAACAAAAAAATTCAGTACAACGCAGGCAACTTATCAGGACCCTGTCTCAAAACAGCAACAACAAAAAATTCAGGTGTGGAGGTGGACACCTGTAATCCCAGCACACAGGGGGATCACTGCGAGTTCTAGACCAGTGCGGGCTACAAACTGAGCTAAAGGCCAGCATGAACTGCACAGCAAGACCCTGTCTCAAAAAAAGACAGAGGGGAAAAAAAAATCGCCAGATAGTTCAGCACAAAGGCTCTGTCTTCAATTCATAGTACTAGAAGGAAAAAACAGGGTTGGGGAGATACTTTAAGCCTGGCAAGGTCCCAAGTTCAATCCCCAGTACGGGGGGCCGGGGAATATATTGTACACTTAGGCAAGCACAGGGACCAGGGTTTGATCCCTGGTATCACATGCCACACTGGCCCCGGCCCCTGGGAGTGCTGAGCCAGCCAGAGATCAGGTATGGGGGAGCATGCCTGTAATCCCTGTACTGGAGAGGCTGAAAACAGGAGTCCGGTCTGCATAGTGAGACCCTGTACCAAATACATAAAAAATAAATAAGTAAATATAAATAAATAGTACCATAAAAGAAAAAACAAGAGCAAACAGAAGAGATGTTAAGGTTCTCAAGTTAAGGTATCATGTTATAAGAAATGAAAACCTCTCAGCAGAAGAAAGGAGCAGCAAGAACATTAAGGAAAATAAACTCATCTGAGGAAAGGACCTAAAAACAGAATGTGACATCAATGGATCAAGGTGACCACATGGAGAGTCAAACCTGCCGCTTGAGCTTCCTCTCTTTCTGGGCTCCATAGTAAGTAAGGATTTTAAAGCTGGGGCACCAACGTTTCAACTCCATCTCCCAGTTCAACATCACGCTGGTAGGAACAATGATTAAATGGGGACCCCAGTTACCTGATTAAAAAAGGAATAAGACATATTAAGAGTATGTGAACTTTAGTTTCCTGACCATCCTCTCCTATAATGACTGTCCCTAAGAACGCTAGCACCTACACTATCCTCCAGGAGCAGTTACTAAAGACAAGTATTTCACCTCATTAAAGGTAAAGTCAACACTGAATAGCTCCCCAGGGAGTTGGCCAAGAGGGCCCAGCAAGGGTCCTGACACCTTACCTTTCTCACAAGCCAAGTGAGCAAGCAAGGAGATGGTCTGAATAGTCTTCCCTAGCCCCATTTCATCTGCAAGAATCCCATTAAGTTTCTTCTCATACATAGTAACCAGCCAGTCAAGCCCAATATGTTGATATTCCCGGAGCTGGCCTCGTAAGAGGAGGGGGATGGGTGTCTTCACCTGGCAGAAAAGGAAAGAAAAAAAAGAATTACCACACTGAAACTGTGACATTCTCATTAGAAACTGGAATGCTAAGATGTAAGAAAGTAGAAGCAGAGGCCTGAGGATACCTGGGTTGTGGCCAAGGTGTACCCCTTGGGCTGGAGACTTTCAGCGGCTGCAGCAATGTCAGTAATTTCTTTCTTAGGACCTAGAGTGGTGGTGGGCCCTGGTGTGGGAGGGCCACTGCCTCCATCTGCCTCACTCTGTTCTTCATCACGGGCAAGTAAGTATTCCACCCCAAAATCATCTTCCTCCTCTTTCTCATCTGCTTGGCTCTGTGATCCAGCATCCTCAGATTCATCAGACTCAGATTCCTCTGATTCTGAACTCCCACTCATTTCTTCCTCTTCTGAATGTTCATCATCTTCATCCTCACTCTGTTCCTCAGCAGAATCTAAATCATAAGACCAAAGCTTAGTGCCCACCATACGTGCTCGTCCAACACAGGGCTTCACCAGTTCCTGCCTCAGAACACACAATCACCTGACTGGCTGCTACTATCTTCATGAGGAGCCTCTTCAGCTTCTGTGACCCCATCTGGCTCACATTCAGAAGTGTTAGCCTCAACCTCCTCATCTTCATCTTCTTCACTGCTCCCAGATCCTGGAGCAGAAGCATCAGAGGCATAGGCTCCTGCATACTGCTTAAGTAGCTCCTCCATAGACAACTCACCTAGTACGAAAATAAAGATTCCTTTGGTTACTTTGAGAAGAGGGGAGAATATAGGGAGGGGATGAATGGAGCCAGTTTGGGGTGTACCTAGGTCTTTGAAGACATTACTATGACCAGATCAAAGAGGAAAGCAAACACTTAAAAAATTTTTTTTGATTAGCCGGGTGTGGTGGCGCATGCCTGTAATCCCAGCACTCGGGAGGCTGAGGCAGGAGGATTGTTATGAGTTTGAGACCAGCCTGAGCTACAAAGTGTGCTTAAGGCCAGCCTGAACTGCATAGTGAGACCCTGTCTCAAAAAGACAAAAACAAATAAATAAATTTTTTGAGGGGGCCAGGTAGATGGCCGAGTGGAATAAGTACTTCCCTGGCAAGCACAAGGGCCTGAGTTCAATCCCCAGTGCCAGGGAAGCACTTATTCCACTGAGCCATCACCCCAGCCCCAATCTAAAGTTTTTTGTTTTTTTCAGTATCAGGGATTGAACTCAGGTCCTTGTGCTTTCCAGGGAAGCACTTATTCCACTGAATCATCTCCCTGCCCCCTAGAAAGTCTTAAAAAAAGAAAAACAAATTTATGCCCCAAGTTCAATTTTCAGTACAAAAAAAATCCTTATCCCTAATGGGCATGGTGGCACATGCCTATAATCTCAGCACTTGGGAGCCTCAGGAATGAGGACTGCCTCAAATCTGAGGCCAGCCTAGGATACACAGTGAATTTAAGGCCAGCCTAAACTACATAATAAAATCCTGTCTCCAAAAAAAAAAAAAAATCAGAGGCCAGGAGATGGCTCAGTGGAATAAGTGCTTCCCTGGCAAGTAGAAGGGCCCGAGTTCAATCCCTGGTTCTGCACCAAAAAAAAAAAAAAAAAAAAAAAGAAAGAAAGAAAGAAATCAAACACACAAAAAAGGATTTACTCCTATGTCTAATGCCTTAGATATGCCTTCCACCAGGAATTCATCTATTTCGTGCATTGTGCTCAGAAGAGGCACCAAGCAGCTGCTCTGTGAAACATCTAATGAGTGTCACCTTCTCGAGCCAGTTCACTCAGCTCCATGGCATGATCCACCTCCCCTTCCAACTGCTCCTCAGCTGCTATGGTGTCTTCTTCATCCTCAGCTAGAAAAAAGAATGAAACAGAATCAACGGGGACCAAGATATAGAACCTTAAATGTGAGGGAAAAAAAACAAAAAGCAGTGACAGTCTGAAAGGTTAGGTCCAGACAACGCAATGGGTAGGGGGCAGCCAGACAACATAAACAAGCCTAACCTTCATCCTCATTGGCAGTAAACTCTTCATCATCTTCATCTGGATGCCAGGGCTGTTTGTTACGCTGTGTGACAGAGGCAGGTCGGGGCTTCACCTGTATGGCAAAGAATGAAAAGTAGAAGCTCCTAAAGGCTTATCTTTTGTCTTTTTGAGACAAGGGCTTGCTAAGAAGTTCAGGCTGGCCTTGAACACACTAGTGATGCCTCCCAAATGCTAGGATTTCAGGTGTGCACCACTACACTAGGCAACTTCTAAGGCTAGAGTCAGGAAGGCATAACTAAAAAAAATCACAAAATGGTGTCTGTCCCACTGAGTGACAGCTGCCACTGGTATAGTACCAGGGCAAGGATTCAAACAAGGTTTTCTCTCAGCACCAGCTACCAAATCCTGGCCCCACTGCCCAGGGGAGGACCTGTGAAAGTGCTAAGAAATTAAGACCTGCCCACCCACCCAGATATATAAACAAAGAGAACACACAGACACAGAAGGGCATCCAGATGGCATTTCAGCTCTCATTTTACAAACCAGAGAGAATATTAGGATCATTCTGCCAAAGTGACAAGGGTTAAAACAAGATCACACAGCAATTTAAAAAGGGAAGTACAGAGGCCAGGGAGGTGACTCAGTGGAATAAGCGCTTCCCTGGCAAGCAAAAAGAGTTCAATCCCTGGTTCTGCCAAAAAATAAAAATAAAACAAAAAAAGAGGGAAGTACAGTTGGTCCAGTGGCACATCCCAGCTATCTGAAGACAGGAGTACTCCAAGTCTGAGACTTAAGCCTGGAAACTTAATGAAACCCTGTCTCAAAATTAGAAAATAAAAAGGCCTGGACAGGTAGCTCAGCATTGCTTGGGTTCAATATGCAATACTACACACACACACACACACACACACACACACACACACACACACACAGTAAATTATAGTACTCCTCTGCTACAGTATCAAGACACTCTTGGAAATGTAAGCTACAACTTAACAGAATCCAAAATTCCCCAGCTATCCCCAAGTGACAGCACAAGCAACTCTCCTGGACTCTCAAAAACCAGTCAACCTCAAGTCTGGGACTCTCCCTCTTCTCTTCCCCTCAGCCCTCTCCATCTCTCCTGCCCATACCTCCAAAACCTGAGGAGGTTCCTCTTCAACACTTTCTTCAGGCCCATCTCTGGTATCACTGTCATGAGATGAGGTGGTCTGAGAAGGGCTCGAAGGCCCACCCAGCAGCTGAGGAGGGAGGGAACGGAGCAGCTCTTCCAATGGCAGTTCTCCCTCACGTCGAAGCAGCTCAATCTCACGCCTCTGAGTCTCTGCATCATTGCCTTCCTGTTGTTCTTCAACCTCAATGGTCTCCTCATCATCTTCCTCCTCCTCTTGGGGTTGGAAGTCCCCATCTATAGCAGGAGAACAAGGTCACAAAGTCCACGGGCCCTGCAAGCCACAGGGTGGGTTTTTCAGCTCTGGAACAGGTACATGGGGAAGAGTAACAGAGCCAAAGAAAACACACACCTTCCTCATCCAGTCTGGAACCAGAGGGTAGAGGACTGGAGGCAGCTGAGGAAGAACCAAGGCAAGGGGAAGAGCCAGCTTTGCTGGAGGCTAGTGGCTGGTTGAGGCTTTGCGACAGAAGGTCCGAGTACTTTTCAGTCTGACCCACAATGAAGTCCAGGTGCAGGTCTAAAGCTTTTTTGCGCTTTTCCTCAAGGCGAGACTGCTGCTTGAATTGTACAACCTGCCATAATCATGAAAGGAATAAGTCATAAAGATAACTATATACTTTTATCCAACATTTAACATATTCCCACCAGCTTTAACTGTTGGTGCTACATGCATGACTATTCCCATCAGGTGACTTTAACCATGAGTGGCTAGCTATTTAACATAAGACAGCAGAATTCAAAGCAGAGCTGCCTCCTAGCGAGATACAGTGAGGCCTCCTTTATTCTACACCAGAGGCTAGCCATTCAGGAAAGAATAATTAAGTAATTTTAAAGACTGTGTGTGGTGGCACACACCTCTAGTCCCAGCACTTGGGAGGCTGAAAACAGGAGAATCACTGAATCCGATCTATGTACTACGTAGTGGGACCCTAACTACATACAAAAAAAAACAAGTAATTTTAAGAGGCTTGTGATTTCATAGGGTGCTTCCAAGGAAAGCACAAATGGAAAAAGTGAGAGTATTAGCTAGCTTGGAATGATTTAAAAACAGATCCATGAATTAAAAGTGCCTGCTTTAGGCACACCCAGCAGCCAGAGTTGATCTGTGCTGCCAGCCCCAACCCCGGGGCACAGTGAGATTATGATTAAAATTGGGCATGGTGGCCTACACCTATAATCTCAGCTCTTGGGAGGCTGAACATATGAGAATCACTACCAGTTTGAAATATGTAATGAGACCCTATATGCCCTGCCTGCCCCACCCCTGGGGTGCGCTGAGAGGACAACTGAGATGGGGCGTGGTGGTGCTGGCCTGTAAAACCAGCACTTAGGAGGCTGAAAACACAAGGATCACTACAAATCCAATCTCTGCAGTAAGACCCTGCAGACCCTGTACTAAAATTACAAAAAAAAAAAAAAAAGGTATGACTACAGGTTTGCCTCACTGCTACAGCCCTGCCTAACACACACAAAGTCCTCAGTTTTATCTCCCATAAAACAAAAGAGAATAACAAGCTAGGGTGACAGCTTGGCAGCATAAGGTTCTAAGATCGACCCCTCCCCCATACCAAAGAAAAAGACAGGAAAGAAAAACAAAAAGAAAAGAAAAAGGCAGATATGGTGGCATACACCTATAAACCTGACATTCAGAAGGCTGAGACAGGATGACTGCCTTGAGTTCCAGGCCAGCCTGGGCCGGGTACTTAGTGAATTTGAGGCCCACCTGAACTATGTATTAGATCCTATCTCAGAAACATTCCCCCCTCCCACCCCCATATACACAGAGACAGGAATGATGGCACTTACCTATAATCCCAGCACTTGGGAGGCTAAGGCCTCAAGAGAATTGCTCTAAACTGGAAGCCACCCTGGACTATGAAGTGAGCTCAAGGCCAACCTGAACTACATAGTAAGACTGTTTCAAAGAAAACCTGACAGGACAGGATGTATTTTCTAAGTGCGAAGGAAAAGAAAATATTCTCAACAGGAAAGAGATCATAAGTAAAGTGCCAGGGATTTGCCCCAATCCGATATCGAAAATACTTAAAAAAGCTAGAGGTAGAGGATAACAAGCAAATAAGAATGTAGCATGCACAGGCCCTGGGCTCCATCCTCAGAGTAATAAATGAATAAACTAATGAATTGCAACCAGGTGTGGTAGTACATGCCCATCATCCCAGCTACCAGGGAGGCTGAGGCAGAGTGCAGGAGGCTGAGGCAGAGTGCAGGAGATCGGTTTATGTAAGAAAAGACCTCCACCCCAACAAAACAAAATGAGATCTGCAGCTAAGGATATAACAGTTCAACATTGGAAAGCCTGGATTTGATTCCCATTATGACCAAAACAACAAAATGGACCTGTGCTGAACAAATACAGCCCTTTTTCATCAATATTCCCTAAACAATGCAATTATTTACACATTCACATTGTATTAATGAGTAATCTGGAGCTATACCATGAAGGTTATGTCATTTTACATATACGACTTGAGCATTCCCAAATTTTGATGCCCTCATGGAGTCCTGGATCCACTATTCCACAGATGCTAAACAGTACTTAAAAATACTTACAACTTGGCAGTAGGAACTTTGATGGTATTTCAGCAAATAAAATGAGCCTTAATTTTGTTTTAATTTGTTTTTTTCATTGAGATGTTGACCTTGCTCTCACTATGTAACACAGGCTAATCTCAAACTTGTAGCAACCCTCCTGCCTCAGCCTCCCATGTGCTAGGATTACAGCCTGCACCACCATGATCAACTTCCAGCAAACAAATAGAACAAATGTGTTTTAGAAAAAGCATAACCAGCAAAATAGCCAAGTAGCTCAGTGTATTAAAGTGCCTGCTTAAGCCGGGCGTGGTGGCGCACGCCTGTAATCCCAGCACTCGGGAGGCTGAGGCAGGAGGATTGTTGTGAGTTCGAGACCAGCCTGAGCTATTAAGTGAGCTTAAGGCCAGCCTGAACTGCATAGTGAGACCCTGTCTCAAAAAGACCAAAAAAAACAAAAAAAAAAAACAATAAAGTGCCTGCTTAGGCAGAAGCAATGGCCAGGTTCAATCCCCAGCGTGTGGGGGAGGGGACACACAGATCCTAGGGGATGCTGAGAAGGCAATTGAGATTGGTGGCACAGACCTGTAATCCCAGCGCTTTGGAAGCTGAAAACAGGAGAATCACTACCAGTTTGATCTGTATAGTGAGACCCTGTAGACCCTGTACTAAATACAAAAATACATAGCCAGGTGTGGTGGCGCATGCCTGTAATCCCAGTACTGGGCTGAGGCAGGAGGATTGTTGTGAGTTTGAGGCCAGCCTGAGCTACAAAGTGAGTTTAAGGCCAGCCTGAATTGCATAGTGAGACCCTGTCTCAAAAAGACCCTGTACACTGTATACTAAATACAAAAAAAGAAAAAGTATAATCTAACTGAGCATGATGGTTACATTTGTTACCCCAGCACTCAGGAGGCTGGGGCAAGAGTATCCCTGCAAATTTGAGGCCAGCCTGAACTACAAAATGAGTTCAAGCCAGCCTGGACTATGTAGTGAGACCCTGTCTCCAAAAAAAAGCAAAAAAACAAAAAGCATGAATCCCAGGCATGCTGGCCCCACCCCTGGACACACAGAAGCAGAATGAGACTGAGTGAGGTAGCATGTGCCTCTAATCCCTACCCTTAGGGAGGCTGAAAACAGGAAGATCACTACAAGTTCAATCTGTGTAGTGAGACCCTATAGACCTTATACTAATTAAAAAAAAAAATACTATATACCCTGCAAAAGAGAAATGGCCCATATGAGTCAATTCTTAAATGCATAGCCCATATTTTGCCACTAGACCTTCTTCTCTTAACATTCCATACTAGAAAAGTCTCATCCACAATAGATACATCAGAATTGCCCGAATGCATTCACTCCCTCAAGAAAAACTTTTGAGTAACCCTGCAAATGTAACATCCTCCAGCCTAATCCATGGCCCTTTCTCTCTCCTAAGCTTAACTTACCTTTTCCACATTGCTCCAGAACTGCCTGACATCCTTGGCCATGGTGGAAGCAATTCGGCGCAATTTGGCCTGCTCTTCCCTCCGAGCCCGTTCCTCTTTCTGCCTCTGCTCCTCATGATGTCGGATCACCATGCGTACCACCTATGGGAACAGATCCAGCAGGAAAACACTCAAAGCCAGACATTTCAACCCACTGAACTGAAAGTAAAGAAAGCCACCCAGGCCAAGTAATCTAGAATGTTAAACCTTTCCTCATATGCTATAGCATCAAAAATGACACACTGTTCTATTTAGTCCTATGAACTAAATCCACACAGAGAAGCACATCAGAAAAGTGATGACAGACCCAGTAGGGACATACCTTACGGGCCACACCCCGTTTCCATCTGCGCTCCTGGGCGAAGTCAGCAGATAGCCACTGCATCTCCTCACAAAGGTAGTCCCAGTGGCCTTTGGGGCGTGGCGGCTCTGGCACCTTAGGCAGCCGCTTCAGTGACCAGAAACCCTCTTTCCGCAGCTCAGCAATCCGAGTCTCAATCTCAGCTTCCTAATAAGAGAGAGCCAAGTCCATCAACAGTGTGGGATGTGGTGCTGCAGTTCCATCTCCCTTTTGCAGGGTATACAATGCCACCTAACTGCCATGGCTGAATTCCTGAAAACTGACTGGGCCAACTGTTTTCTACTTGCATTTGGTCCAAACCGCAATCCTATAAGGGTATTGTATTCTCTTCACATTATAAGAAAGAAGATCTGGAAGATAAAGTGATTTGTCTGAGATCATACTGCTAGGAATCAAAAACAGCACTACTCACATTCTTTCTACTACTTCACATGAATTCTACATTCTGTTACATAGGTGTGACATGGGAATAGACCAAAAAAAAAGCAAAGAAGCAGCCAGTGTACACTTCTTTCGTACTATATATAAGGAATCTTTTTACTGGAAAATTCTATTTCCTCAGAATATGTTCACACTATATTTATCGAGCTTAGACATATACTACACAAGCCAGTGAAACAGAACAGTGGTCTAAAGTACCTGCTTAGGCAAGCACAGGGACTGTGGCTCAATCCCCAGCATGTGTGCCAGCCTCGCCCTGAGAGTGGGCTGAGTCGGCCACAAAAAAAAAAAAGAAAAAGAAAAGAAATGAAAAGAAATGGGCTGGGGTGATGGCTCAGTAGAATAAGCACTTCTCTGGCAAGCGCAAGGGCCTGAAGTTCAATCCCAAATTCTGACAAAAAAAAAAAGAAAGAAACACACTACACAGCCTAATCTACACAGTCACAATTCTGTTTTTAGAAACATTGTTTTGCATAGCTGAGGATATAGCACAATAGTACAACAATGTCCAATACATGCAAGGTCTTGTGTTGAACCCCCAGCATCAAAACCCCAAACAAAAAAAAAAAACCATAAAATCTGTTTTGTTGTTGTTTGTGGGGGCAGTTACTGGGAATCAAACTCAGGGCCATGGGTATACCAAGTAAGACACTATGCCACTGAGCTATGTCCCTCAGCTCAAGACCCTCTCTACTTTTCTAAAAATGCACTTTCATGTGAAATATACTAGTCACACAAAGATTAACAATAGACAGGTATAAGGTGGTGATCATTTTTACTGAAAACATCCACTCTTCAAGGCCAGCCTTAACTATACAGACTGTGTGAACAAAATGAAACAACTCTCAGAACGTATTATTTCTGTCCTATCCTGATAAAATGAAGAGAAAACACAGTCAGAGGCAAGACAAGACACTCAATGGCCAGACTGTCAAAAGAAATAAGAAAGCTACAGGAGCTCTCAAATTTGAGCACAAAACAAAATCATCTGCAGTGATCTAAAGCAAACTGAAAATTTTTAAAGAGAGCTGAGGATGTGCCACAGTACAAAAACCCTGGATTTAATCCCCCATATCATGGGGGAGGTGGAGAGCCAGATATGGTGGCACAGTCTGTAACCCCAGGTTTCAGCAGGGGGATTGCTGAGTGCTAACGCCAGCTTGGGCACAAAGCAAGAACTTAACTCAAGAAACAAAATAAAACAATGAATAAATAAATAATAGGTCTGTGTTTCAATGGAGTTGGTGGTACCCACCTGTAATCCAAGCACTTGACAGACTAAGGCAGAAGGATCATTGTGAGATGGACACCAACCTGGGCTGAAGACCAGCCTGAATTGCATAGTAAGACCCTGTCTCAAAAATAAAAATCTGAGCCAGGCATGGTGGCACAGGCCTGTAATCCCAGCACTCGGGAGGCTGAGGCAGGAGGATTGTTGTGAGTTTGAGACCAGCCTGAGCTACAAAGTGAGCTTAAGGACAGCCTGAACTGCATAGTGAGACCCTGTCTCAAAAAGACAAAAAAATAAAAATAAAAAATAAATAAAAATAAAAAACTGCATTTCTTTTTTTTCCTTTTTTGTATTTTAGGGAAGGACCTACAAGGTGTTCAGGGTCTTACTACTAGACCAGACTCAAATTAATTCATCTGTTCACAGCCTTCTAAGAGCTGGGATTACAGGTACACACAATCTAAACTGCCTTCTCAGAAGGCCCCAGGGGTATGGCTGGCACTGGCAGGCCCTGGGCAAATCTACTTCTAACAAGGTCATAGGTGATACGCGTGTTCCTGAGCTAAGGACAGAAATTAAGTAGAAATGAGTAAATCATAACAGCATCACAGTTGACAAAACTTTTTTTTTTTTAATGTCATCCATTTATTCAAAGAAATCAGCCTCCTGGGGGCCACTGCCCAAGTACTACAAAATTTTTATGTCAAATTCCTCTATTAATCTTCACAATAGGGGCCAGGGAGATGGCTCAGTGGAATAAACGCTTCCCTGTCAAGAGCAAGGACCTGAGTTCAATCTCCAGTCCCGACCAAAAGAAAAAAAAAAAATCTTCACAACAAATTACTTATTTTGTCTTTTTGAGACAGGGTCTCACTATGCAGTTCAGGCTGGCCTTAAGCTCACTTTGTAGCTCAGGCTGGTCTCGAACTCTCAGCAATCCTCCTGCCTCAGCCTCCTCAGTGCTGGCATTACAGGCCTGCACCACCAGGCCCGGCTCCTTCACAACAAATTATGCCCTAATGTACTTGAATGTACTTGCTTATAATCTTAGCTACAGCAAAGGCTAAAAGCAGGATAAATGGGAGTTTGAAGTCAACTAAACTACAGTAAGACCCTCTCAAAACTTTAAAATAAGGGCTGGGAAGATATCTCAGTAGAAAAAACACTTGCCTGGCAAGCGCAAGAGCCTGAATTCAATCACTGGTTCCATGAAAACAAAACAAAACTTTAAAATAAAACTAGCCACACACACATCTAAAATTTCACTAATAAAGTAGGCTAAAGCAGAACTGAAAAATCTACTCTCACCTAAGCAATATTTTTTTTTTGGTACTGGGAAGTAAACTCAGCCCTGTGCTTACCAGGCAAGTGCTGTCCCCCTGAGCTATGTCCCCAGCCCCATCTAAACTTAGTAAAACCCTATCTAAAAATAACAAAAAATAAAGGGTTAGGGATATAACTCAAAGAATTATGTATTCAATCTCTAGTACTACAAATACAAAACAGGTACTTATAACAGGGCTAGGAGTTTAGTTCAGTGATACAGTACTAGAATCAGTCTGGAATTCTCAAAGCCCTGAGTCAGGTATCTAACAACATATGACAAAAGAAAATTTCACAGTAAACCACACAGCAGACAACTCTACTTTCATTTCTTCTTTTTTTGTTTTTGTTTTTGTCTTTTTGAGATAGGGTCTCACTATGCAGTTCAGGCTGGTCTTAAGCTCACTTTGTTGCTCAGGCTGGCCTTCAACTCAACAATCCTCCTGCCTCAGCCTCCCGAGTGCTGGGATTACAGGCATGCGCCACTACGCCCGGCCAAAGAAACACTTGAGGGTTTTTTGTTGTTTTGTTTTATTTGGCAGAACTGGGGATTGAACTCAGGCCCTTGCACTTGCCAGGGAAGTGCTTATTCTACTGAGCCATCTCCCGGCCCCTTCATTTTTCTTTGAAACAGGGCATACTATGTTGCCTAGGCTGGCCTCAAATACATGGTGAGCCTCCTGCCTCTACCTCCCAAGTGCTAAGATCACAGGTGTGTGCCACCCTGACTGGCTCTCTTTTATTTTTAAAGGAAATGAGGTAACTAGGAAGGACAGTACACTCCTGTAATTCCAAATACTCAGGTGTTTGAAGAGATCATAAATTCAAGACCAAGTAGGCAAGAAGATTCCATTTCAAAACAAAAATAAAAATAAAAAAAAGGGAACTACATTTAGTGCAAGAGGATTCCCAAGAGTTCAAAGACAGCCTAAATGATAGCAAGACCCTAAACAAAAAAATAAGTAAAATAACAAGGGCCAGGGCAATAGCTCAGTGGCATAAGTACCTGCCTGGCATGTGCAAGATCCCAAGTTCAATTCCCAGTCCCACACACACGCACACACACATGCCTGAACTGCACAGCATGACCTCCATCTCAAAAAAAAAAAAAAAAACCTGAAAGTAAATCATTCTAACCACATAGTCTCACAAGGCACCAAATTTATACCTCAGCTAAATGACAAAAAGAACCACAAATAAAAACCATAGTAACAAGACAAACAAAAAAAGACAGTTCATATCTTAAATCTTAAACTCATAAGGAAAAAAAAAAGACCCACAAAATACATATAGGGGGGCCTATTGGTTAGCTCACTTGTTTTAAGTGCCTGCTAATGCAAATGTAGTCAGGTGCAGGATACTGCAGTTCAAATCCCACTTCCATCTGCCTTACCAGACATAAAATATATTTAGCATACAGGAGTTAAGACAAGACCCTCAAGAATCCTCAAGGGACCTATAATCCCAGCACTCAAAAAGGCTGAAGCAGGAGGACTGCTGTATGTTCAAGACAGCCTGGGCTATGTAGTGAGTTCAAGGCCAGCCTCAACTACATAGAAACCTTATTTCAGTAAAGGAAAGAAAAATCCTCACGACCCTTCACAATACATAATACATACATGTTTGGCCTGCTCTGCAATTTCAGCATGGCTCTTCTCCCACTTTGGGCCCTTGTTAGCCAGGTCACCAGCCTGGGTTAAGCTGACCCCTTCCAGAGGCACTGTGGCACCATCTGGGGGGCCTGGAGGTCCATCCAGAGAAGAATCTTGAGCTATGTGCTGGGGAGAGATGCCACCTGCCCCACTAGAGGCTGGGGAACTAGATGAGGCAGGGGACACAGGATTGCTGCCTGTCATGCCGTCCGACACCATCTAAAAGAGAAAAATGAAAATGAATGCTAGCTTTTACCTGCATTTTTAAAGTATAGCATACAGTTCTATTTTTTTCTATTAAAAAAAAAAAAAAAACCCTCTAGAATAAGGTATCAACCTCTGTTTTACAAACACCTGGAATGAGGTTAATGAGGTGATATAATAAAAATCACATTTACAGCAGATGCTTGACTTAAAAAATAACACTGCAGGCTGGAGAGATGGCTTGGTGGAATAAGCGCTTCCCTAGCAAGTATAAGGCAAGTTCAATCCCTGGTTCCACCAAAAACAACAACAACAACATACTAACATTTATGCATTTTCTAATTGAAGAGTGTTACTATACCACAGTATTTCAGGGTTTCAGTGACTTCACTCATATAAAGTTCCTTGTCTCTCCCTCTATTTCCCAGGAAATATGGCAGAATGATCTATGCAATATATCTCAACTATTATCAAGTTCATCAGAAAACAGAAAAAAAGCCACCTAACATCTTAACTAGGGATGCAAGGGTTAGAGATTGATTGTGGGTTCACAAAGAACCACATATTACTTTACACGGTAGCTCACAAAGTGTAAGTGGAGCTAGGTGTCGTGGCACACATGTAATCTCAGCACTCAGGCTGAGTCAGGAGAGGACCACTTCAAGTTTGAGACCAACTTGGGCTACAAAGCAAGTACATGGCCAGCCTGAACTGCACAGTATGACCCCCATCTCAAAAAAAAAAAAAAACACCCCCCTCAAAGTGAAACATTCTAACCACATAGTCTCACAAGGCACCAAATTTATACCTCAGCTAAATGACAAAAAGAAAAGACTTGGGCTGAGGAAATAGCTCAGCTGCATAAGCACCTGCCTTGCAAGAGCAAGGTCCCAAGCTCATCTCTGATAGCTCATAAAATAAATAAATGTGCAGAAATGACTATACATCATAAATGTGTTCCAATGGTTAGGAAAGCTTCAACTATTAAATTTACTGGGCCAACTATGATGGTGCAAATCTATAATCCCAGGACCCAGAAGGCTGAGGCCTGAGGACAATCACAAGTTTGAGACCAGCCTCACATATACAGTGGATTTAAGGACAGCCTAAACTATGTAACAAGACCCAGTCTCCAAAATAATAGGGGCTAGGGATATAGCTCGCAGTACAGCTCCTGCCTGGCCAGCCCAAGGTCTTGAGTTCAATTCCTGGTACTCAAAAAAAAAAAAAAAAAAAAAAAAAAAAACCGGGTGTGGTGGTGCATGCCTGTAATCCCAGTACTTGTGAGGCTGAGACAGGAGGATTGTTTTGAGTTCGAGACCAGCCTGAGCTACAAAGTGAGCTTAAGGCCACCCTGAACTGCATAGTGAGACCCTATCTCAAAAAGACAAAAAAAAATCCAGGGTGGGGGCATATGCCTATAATCCTAGCACTTGGGAGGCTGAGGCAGGATAATTTTTACAAGTTTGAGATCACCCTAGGCTACAAGGTACACTCAAGGCCACCCTGAACTGCACAGCAATGCCCTCTCAAAAAGAGAAAAAACAAGGTAAAGTTGGGCAGGGGAGATATCTCAATAGTATAAGTGTCTGCCTGACAAAGGCAAGATTCTAAGTTACATCCCCACTACTGCAAAAATAATTAACTAAAATCCATATACTTCAAAAGCGTGCTGTATCATACCCAAGCTAAATCTATACAGTTGCAAAAGCCAGAGGAGTTTGTTTGGGTTTTTGATGTATTTGATACACGGCTTCACTATGCAGCTTAGACTCAGTTTTTAGCCTCCCCAGTGCTGAGATTACAGGCATGAGCCATTACAGCCCAGACTTGGTAGTGTGCCTGGTGGTGGGGCCGATTTAGCAGGTGGTACAGACACTTAGTCCACTAAGCTATCTCGCCAGCCCTACAGTGTTTTTTTAATGTGACATCCTCCAGATACTTGGTGGCCTTTCAGATATACCCTTGATAGCTGGGCAGTCTCAAGGTGTTCTTAAAGTGAACATAAAGTTTTTTGTTTTTTCTTAAGGTATTTGGCATTGGGTCTTACTAAGCAGTTCAGAGTCAGTGATCCTCATGTTTTCAGCCTCCTCAGAGCTGGGATTTACAGGTGTGTACCACCATGCCTGGTTAAGTCAGGTTTTTCCTACCCTACATGCTCACTTCACTTACCCTTTCCCAGTGCTAAAAGAAGTTAAACTAGTCTCAAAACCTATAGTCTTAAAAGCATATTACACAAACACTTGCAATGCTTGAAAGGAGCATCTGCATTCAGGAAGATCAATAAAATGCTAAAATCAAATCTAATTTGCGTATCCACCAAGATTTATAGACTACAGTCCAGTCCAACTGAGCAACAAAAATTCTCCACACTCAGCAATTGAGATAGCAAGGGCCAACCATACTTCTGCCTCAAATTCAGTACCCACAAAACAGAAGCAGAAAAAGAACCTTTCCCACTTTCAAACCTGTGTCTGGAGAATTGAGAGCTGAGCATGAGCAGGGGAGGGGCTGCTCTGCATGGTCCCACTCCCAGGCACCTCAGTGGGTGCCTGAAGAATGACTGTGTCCTTATTACCACTGCTGCAGGCCGAGGGGCAGGCGTCCGGCTGCAGGGCATGCTGGGAGCTGGCCTCATTCTGGGCCACCAGCCACCGGGACCCGTCTTCCAGGGCCCGGGGCCCACCAGGGCGTCCCAGCCTCCGCTCAGGTCCACCAGCCTCTGGAGCACCTGAAGTAAAGTAACAAGGATAAAAATGAAGTTAAACCTTGTTTTTGTTTTTTCTTTTGATTAGAGACACGGTACGTATGTATGTATGTATGTATATATGTATGTATGTAAGTATGTCTGTCTCTGTATGCAATTTAGGTTGGCCTCAAACTTTTCAGCAATCCTCCTGTCTCAAGCCTCCTGGGTGCTAAGATTACAAGCATCTGCCACCACACCTGACTAAAGGATTAAAAAAAAAAAAAAAAAAAAAAAAAAAAGGGCCAGGGATATAGCTCAGTGGCACTGCTCGTGCCTGGCATACACAAGGTCCTGAGTTCTACTCCTGGTACAACAAAAAAAGTATTTGGTGCACTCTAAAATTTCTATCCTTACTTATGAACCAAGCATACTGTATTTTTTAAAATTCATTTATAGGGGGCCAGGGAGATGCTTCAGTAGAATAAGCACTTCCCTGGCAAGCACAAGGGCCTGAGTTCAATCCCCAGTTCAAATAAATAAATAAATAAATAAATAAAATTTATTTGGGGCTGGGGATATAGGCAAGCGGCTTAAAGCACCAGCCTGGTAAGTACAAGGTTTTAAGTTCAATCCCTAGTACTACATAAAAAATAATAATAAAAACACACAAATAAAAAAATTTATTTATTAGATACAGAGTCTTAGCATACAGTTCAGATTCATAATGATCCTCTTGTCTCAGCCTCCCCAGTGCTGGGATTACAAGTATGCACCACCATGCCAGGTTTTGGGCCAGCACAGCAAGCCCAATGGATGGCATGGCATGGCATGAAACACCAGGGATTGAACTCAGGTCTCCACACTTGCCAGGCAGGTGCTTAGACCACCAAGCTATCTACCCAGCTGAATCAAATACATTTTAGACCACTAAAAAATGTTCACTGAGCATAGCACCTGCCTGGAAAGCGAAGGTCAATTTTCAGTACAAAAAAACTCCACTCCACTTAGTAGCCAGGGCACAATAGTATACATGTATAATGCCAACATTCAAGGAAAGTGAGGCAAGAGGATGGCAAAATCAAGTTCCACTTGGGTAACTTAGTGGGATTTTAGCTAAAAATAACAAGCTGGGCATGGTGCCACACTCTTGTAATCCCAGTTCTTGGCAGGCTAAAGCAGGCACATCATCAGGAGTGCTTAAGGCCAGCCTAAACTACATAACAAGGGCTAGGGAGATGGCTCAGTACAATAAGTGCTTCCCTGGAAAGTGCAAGGGTCTGAGTTCAATCCCGGGTTCTGCCAAAAATAAATAAACAAACAAACAAACTACATAATAAGACCCTGACTTAATAAAAAAAAGGAGGGGGGCCAGTGCTTGCCTGGCAAGCACAAGGGCTTGAGTTCAATCCCCAGGTCTGCAAAGAAAGAAAGGAGAAAAGCAGCAACGAAAATAAAAAAGAGCCAGGAGCTGGGCATGGTAGCACATGCCTGTGATCCCAGCACTCAGGAGGTTTTGAGGTAGGAGGATTGTTGAGTTTGAGACCAGCCTGAGCTACAAAGTGAGCTTAAGGCCAGCCTGAACTGCATAGTGAGACCCTGTCTCAAAAAGACCAAAAAAAAAAAAAAAACAAAACAAAACAAAAATGGAACTTGGAAAAACCTATACAGGCTGAAAGTGAGTTGCATACTGTTTCACTGTGGACATAAAGGGGTGGTGCTTCAGTCTAAGCACCACTCACACAGAAAATATACAGAGCTTGTTAGCTGATTAAAACATTTGTCACTGTGCCTTACTTTTTATGCATTTGCATAAAATGCCATACCCATGACTCCAAGGAAAGTTAGTGATACCAACAGTAAAACTAAGGAAAATTGAGAACAATATAATTGAAGAAATCACTGCCAAATCTGTTACGGTCCCTGACAAACTAACTTGTAAATGTAACCTTTAGAGGGCTGGGGAGATAGCTCAGCCATCTAAGTGTCTGCCTGGCAAGTGGAAAAACCCAGGTTCCATCCCTGATACCACATGCCATTTTGGGTGTGGTGGCACTCACCTATAATCCCAGTGCTAGAGAGTCTGAGACAGGAGGATCACTGTAAGTCTGAACTGCACAGCAACACCCTCTTCCAAATAAATAAAGTATATTATTTGGGCCTCAAGATCAATTTATTTGGTTTCACACTATTTCTTCTCTTTATTTGAGACATGGTCTCCCCTATGCAGTTCAGGCTGACCTGGAATTCACTCTGTAGTCCAGACTGGTCTTGAACTCACAGCGATCCTCTTGTCTCAGCCTCCAAAATGCTGGGACTATAGACATGCACCACCACACCTGTCCTCTCATTATTTCTTTGGTAAAAATGTGTTCAGCTCTTGAATGTTTCAGTGTTGGAACACAAATTTGGAACAAAGTGAGTTCAACATCTAAGGTATCACTGTCATTCTTCAAAGCAAAACTCTGCAAGAATTAACCCATATTTAGTCTCATTCTTGTATTTTCTCTCACTAGCCTAAGATCATGGGTTCAATTTTTTTTTTTTTTTGTCTTTTTTGAGACAGGGTCTCACTGCAATTCAGGCTGGCCTTAAGCTCACTTTGTAGCTCAGGCTGGTCTTGAACTCACAACAATCCTCCTGCCTCAGCCTCCCAAGCGCTGGGATTACAGGCATGCGCCACCACGCCCGCAGCTCTGGGTTCAATTTTTGGTACAGAGATATCTGAACTCTCACCTGTGTGAGCTGAGACCACACCCCCTGTGAAAGTCTGCACTTCCACGGTGCCGCCGTACTGAGGAGAATCACACCTAAAATAAAACGTAATGGAAGGAAACCAGCAGTCAGAAATCTATCCATATTCACCAATATCCATCAAAATTCAGGACTTACTGCAGTTTTGTTGTTGGTTGTAGTTTTTGGAGTCAGGATCTCATTACATAATTCAAGCTGGCTTTGAACTTGGTATGATCCCTAGGGCTCAAACAGGCTATCTTCCTGTCTCAGCCTCCCCAGTCTGAAATTACAGGCCTGCACCATCATGTGGACCTGGCTTTATGCAACTTTTTGAGACTTTTAAATATACCCCAATCAGTTCCCACAACAGTAAGAAAATCTCAAATCTCAGAAAAATACAAGCAAATCATGTTTTGTGGAGACAGAATTCAACACAGACATAAAAATTCTGGCTCAGTATAGAACAAGAAAACAAAAGTTTAAAAAGCTTAGGGGCCGGGGACATTGCTCAGCAGCATATACATCTGCCTGGCCAGGTCCTGAGTTCAAACTCGCCAAAAAAAAAAAAGCTTAAACGGAAGTCTTCAATCTCACAATGAAAGGCAAACAAAGCAGAAATAGCTGTCACATCAAAAAATTCACACATGCGAGTTGTCTAGCAGTCTGTGCTTCTTTCAAGTGAAGAGTAACTGAAATAAGAATAGGATTTACAAGGAAAGTAAACAACATGCTAATCACGAGAATCCATACCCAAGATTCAGGGCAGGACCAGGTGAATCCTGTACCTGTGCCACCAGACACTTCCCTAAACTGAGACCTACAGGAAAACACTAAGGAGCAGTCAGATAGGATGGCCATACAGGGAAGAACCATGCGCCGGAAACGAGCAGGGCTAACCTACAGGGAGCCCGGAAGTGTTTCACCAGTGTTTAAGGAAATTCCTTAATCGCGGTGCCGCCTTTGATTCACTCTCTACTCCACAAAATTCCCAGGATCCTGGCTAACTTGCATGTCAGAAGACTGAACTCTTGACCTCACTCTTTTATCTCCTCACCCAGCCAAGCCTTCCCCGCAAACTGACCCAGCATGACCCCTGACCTCTGCCCGAGTCACCACTAGCCCTAGACTA
The DNA here is from genome assembly GCA_004027165.1 of Ctenomys sociabilis. Classification (NCBI taxonomy): domain Eukaryota; kingdom Metazoa; phylum Chordata; class Mammalia; order Rodentia; family Ctenomyidae; genus Ctenomys; species Ctenomys sociabilis. Next base: position 46,634 of record PVKA01012743.1, read on the forward strand.
GTCCCGCCCCCTCCCGGACTCCCACCCCTCAACGTGCGCGCCAGAATGGGGGAGGGGCCCGCGCGTGCGCGGCCAGAGGCGGAGCGAGCCGGCAACGCGCACGGCCCGGGGGCTCCCGCTAGAGCCCAAGCCCACGCACAGAAAAGGCGCAAGATTGGGAAGCCCCTTGCCCACGCCCGCAAAGGAAATCCCCCTCGTCACCAGGCCACCAGAAGCTCTGAGGGAGAGGGCTCGTGTCGCCAGGACCTGGCCCCCTACTTATATATGTGGTGGGCGTGCGCCACGACCCCTCGTCCCACACCCCCCTCCTTCCCGCGTGCCCGAGTGACTGGTGAGGTGGGCGGGCAGCAGCGCACCTGGGTCCGTCCTCTCAGGGCTCGCTGGCTCGGGCACGCGTGCGCAGAAGGGCGGGAGGGGAGAAGTGCCGCGCCGGGGCTCAGGGCCGGCCGGCTCCAGCCCCCTCTGTCTCTATGGGCGCGCGCCGGCAGCCTCGCGCACCGGCCCCGGGCCCCCGGCTGAAGGCGCGCGCGCAGCACCCCGGGAAGGTGGGAGGGAGGCGGTGGCGGAAACATGCGCGCGCAGCCGCCTGTCAGGGGCGGGGAACTGTGAAACGTCCGCCATCTTATCTCCCTCTACTTACCTGCGTCCTCGGGGGCGTGCGCACCACCCCCCCTCCCGCCGAGGAGGGGGGAGGGCCCCCTCTTGGCCACAGCCTTCACAGCCTTTAAATTCCCCTGGGGACCGCGACTACTGCCACCGCCTTGCCTCTAATGCCTCCTTTCACGGCAGAGAGACGCGGGCAGTGAGTTGTAAAGAAGGAAGACGCTATTCCAGTGAGCTGCTGCCGCCGCCGCCGCTGCCGAGGCCCCACCAAAATGGCCGCCGCCGTCTCGGCCGCCACCACCACCACCACCACAACCACCACCTCGCTAACACTACCGCCGGTGCGGCCCGTCCTCTCGCGAGAGACAGTAATGGGTGGGGGAACTCACGTGTTAGCGTACGGCGCTGGCGCGCCCGCGGAGCACACTGGGAAACGTAGTCCGCCCTTAGGCAGCGTTCGGCTGCTGAGCGCTTTTAACCCAGGTTCTTAAAGCGCGCTCGGGGTGCAGCTGGCTGAGCCTCAAAACACCATCTTTCCACCTCACCCCACCCCTCTTTTTAATAGATTTCCCCAGAGAGGCGAACCAAATTAGAAGTGGAACTTCGATTTTCTAATTCCTGTGGCTGCCTACCTTCACAGCACAGCCTTGGTTTATATGAAGTTTCCCAGCAGCACCCAATAACCAGTGCCATCAGTTTGCAAACTTTCTGATTTAAGAATCTCTTTGAAATTCGGATACGCCCCTCCACCCCCAGTAGAGTAACAGCTACCTCTACTGAGGTTATTGTGCCTTTATTATCTCTGAATCTTAACAATGCTTCAAACAGTGCTCTAACACTCATAGCCCAACGAGGAGAATGCTTTCTCTCTAGAACACAGGGTTAGGAAACCTTGAGAAAGTTTTCATTCAGCTTCTCTTAGTCCACTCAGTTCTGTAAATAAGGATTGTTGGTTCATTTTACAACTTTAGTCTCGGTCGAATGAAAGTGAACCCATGGGGCCTGGGAGATGGCTCAGTAGAATAAGCACTTGCCTGGCAAGCACAAGGGCCAGGGGCCAGAGTTCAATCCCCGGTTCCACAAAAAAAAAAAAAAAAAAAAAAAGACTTGGTGAAGCATCCATGTAATCCCACCACTTAAAGACCAGAGAGCTCAGTGACATAAGTACCTGCCTAGCAAGCACAAGGTCCTGAGTTTGATCCCTGGTGTAAGGAAAAAAAAAAAAAAAAAAAAAAATCCTACCATTTGAAAAGCTGAGGCAAGAGGAAGGTCATGAGTTCAAGCTCAGCCTGAACTACCTGGGAAGAGCCTGTCTCAGAAAAAAATGAAAAGCAAACAGTGCTCAGGTTTTTTACATACCCCAAATTGGAAGGGTGGAGCCCGGGCGCTTATCAAAGTAGGTGAAACTAACCTTAACCTCGTGCTACTAATTTGATACTGTATAATGCTGAACATTTCACCTGAGTCTCAGCCTTTCATCTATAAAGTGGGATGGAGTTGTTAATGTAAAGTTGCTTCAAAAGCTCTAAAGAGAGGGACTCAAAATGGTTCACAATAATAAGCACTCACTGGCAAGCGCAAAGGTCTGAATTCTTTTTTATTTTATTTTTTTTATCTTTTTGAGACAGGGTCTCACTATGCAGTTCAGGATGGCCTTAAGCTCACTTTGTAGCTCAGGCTGGTCTCGAACTCACAACAATCCTCCTGCCTCAGCCTCCCGGGTGTTGGGATTACAGGCATGGGCTGCCACGCCCGGCCTGGAACAGCTGTTCCTTTTTTTTTTTTTTTTCAAAGGTCTGAATTCAATCCCAGGTTCCACAAAAACAATATAAAAAAAAAGTAAAATTCTAAAGAATTACCTATGTGCAAAATATACTTGGGACATGTGTTTTATAGTCTCAAACATAAGATCTTCAGATCAAGTTTAACCTTCAAGTTCTTTTTTTTTTTTTTTTTGACGGAACCAGGGATTGAACTCAGGGCAAGGAAGTGATTATTCCACTGAGCCATCTCCCCAGCTCCTGACCTTCAAGTATACAGTGTTTTTATTTTAGTGGTATTGGAATTGAATCCTAGAGAGCTCTATCATAAAACCATATCCCCAGCTTTTAGTTTCATTTTATTAATTTTTGAGACAGTGACCAGGTTGCCCAGGCTGGCCACAAACTTAACTTTTTTTTTTTTTTTTTTTTTTTTTTTTTAGTACAGGGTCTACAGGATCTCACTATGTAGATCAGACTCACAGTGAGTCTCCTTTTTTTCAACCTCCCAAGTGTTGGCCTTACAGGGGTGTGCCACCACGCCCACTCTCAATCACTGACTGTGTGCCCAGGGGGCGGGGCCAGCAGAACCCCTGCATCTGCCTAAGCAGGTGCTTCAATCTGCTAAGCTATCTGGCCGGCCATCTACCTGAATTAAGCACTTGTTCACCTACATGAATGTCAGTTAGTGCACTTTCCTGGCCAGCATGTTCCTGCTTCACGTGTGCCCCCACTATTGAATGCAGTGGCACAGACAGGAGAGGGAAGGTAGAACAGTCCCTGCTCACTGATTTAGTCTTCTACACATGATGCTTATAGCGAAATTTATTCCAGAAGAAAATTGTGTGAGCCTAGGAATTTGAGAGCATCCAGGGGAACATACTGAGACCGTGTCTCAAGAAAAGCTGAGGACCTGAGGGATATAGCTCGGTGGCATAAGAGCCTGCCTGACAAGCATAAGGCCCTGAGTTCGATCCCCAGTACCACATGGCATGCTGGCCACTGAAACCCAGCGTTGTGGCACACACCTGTAATCTGAGCAGTAGGGAGGCCAAGACAGAAGGGTCAGGGGTTGGGGAGATGGCTCAGTGGAATAAGCGCTTCCCTGGCAAGTGCAAGGGCCTGAGTTTGATCCCTGGTTCCGAAAAAAAAAAAAAAAAAAGAAAGACAGAAGGGTCACTATGAGGCTGAACTGCATATCCATACCCTGTATGAAATAAATAAAATGTTTAAAAAAAAAAAAAGACTTGGGGCCAGCCAAATAGCTCATCAGATTAAATCACCTGCTTAGGCAGATGCAGTGGTAGTAGTTCAATCCCCAGCCGGACCTGCTGGCCCTGCCCCCAGGGTGCACTGAGAATGTGATGGAGACTGCCCAGTGCTTGGGAGGCTTAAAACAGAAGGATCACTTTTGAGTCTGATCTGTGTAGTGAGACCCTATAGACTCAGGAGACCTGTAGCAAATACATTTAAAAAAGAAAAGTTTGGGCTGGGGAGATAGCTCAGCAGCATAAGTGCCTGCCTGGCCAGCACAAGGTCCCAAGTTTGATTCCTGGTACAAAAAAAAAAAAAGCTGAATTTAACCTAATGGAGGTGTGGCCATTGAGCTTGATAAAAATCACTATTATGCCTGCATGGTGGCACGTGCCTGTAATTCCAGCACTCGGGAGGCTGAGGCAGTAGGATTGTTGTGAGTTCGAGACCAGCCTGAGCTACAAAGTGAGCTTAAGGCCATCCTGAACTGCATAGTGAGACCCTGTCTCAAAAAGACAAAAAAAAAGAAAAAGTTTAAGTTTCATGCCTGGTAAGCACAAGGTTCCGAATTTGATCCCTGCCCCCCCCAAAAAAAATAATAATCACTACTATGGTTTTTGTTTTATCTTTTTGAGACAGGGTCTCACTATGCAGTTCAGGCTGGCCTTAAGCTCACTTCGTAGCTCAGGCTGGTCTCGAACTCACAACAATCCTCCTGCCTCAGCCTCCTGAGTGCTGGGATTACAGGCATGCGCCACTACACCTGGCTCGGTTCTTTTTGTTTTATTTTGATTGTTTTTTGACTACTATGGTTTTATATTCTTTTTAATTTTTATTGTTTTGATCTGGCACGATATGCAGTACCAGGGATTGAACTCAGGACCTTGTTCTTGCCAAACAGGCACTTGTACCAACAAGCTGTTTCCCCAACCCCACTATGGTCTTCTGAAGCCTTGGAGAGAAGTCAGGGAATTCACCAAGGGTTGGGTTGGATATCCAATAGGATGTTGATGGGAATTCCTAGAGATGTCTTTTAAGTCTGGCCCTTGAAAATGTAGGTATGAGGGACCAGGGAGATGGCTCAGTGGAATAAGCACTTCCCTGGCAAGCGCAAGACCCTGAGTTCAATCCCCAGTTCCGAAAAAAAAAAAAGAAAATATAGGTATGAGGGCCGACAGTATAGCTCAGTGGACTAAGTGCTTACTTGGATAAGCGCAGGAGCCAGGGTTCATTCAATCCCTGGTTCCACATGCTGCACTGGCCCCACCTTGGGGTGTGCTGAGCTGGTGAAGCAGTCCAGACATGGTAGCGCGCGTGACTGTAATCCCAGCACTATGGAGGCAGAAATCAGGAGGATCACTATGAGTCTGGGCTGCAAAGTGAGACCCTGCACACACACACACACACACACACACACCTGAAAATGTAGATGTGAAGGCTACGGGTGTAACTCAGTAGTAGAGTGCTTGCCACTGATGCATGGTGCTCCATTGATTCTATTTTTCATGTCTGTTTGCTTCTCACAGGTGTATTTAAGCATGCCATAGAGTAAACACTGTTTGTGTAGGTGCACAGTGTTGCTCTGCATTCCCATCCAACATAGCCTGCTTAAATTCACAAGCAGATGGATGTTTCACCTCCTGTATACCCAAAAAAGCTGGTTAGTGACACCCTGAGCAGGTGTAGGATGGGCACCTTTTAAGGCCTTCTTTTATAAACACTTCTGATTTTATAAACAATGGAGGAGCCAGGGAGATAGTTCAGTAGAATAAGGGCTTGCCTGGCAAGTGCAGAGTCCTGAGTTCAATCTCTGGTTCTGCCAAAATAAAATAAAATGAAATGGAGCTTGTCAACCTCATTCCTACCCAAATCTGCTAAACTTGTGTATAGTGTGATTCATGGGGACCCCAATTTTTTTTTTTTTTTTGAAACCAGTCTCACTATTCAGCTCAGGCTGACCTTGAGCTCACTTTTGTGGCCCAGGCTGATCTCAGACTTGCCATGATTCTCCTGCCTCAGCCTCCCGAGTGTTGGAATTACAGACATGCACCACTATGCCTGGCTCACTATTTCAAAAGTAGTTATGCCCGGCTAGCCTTGAACTCATAAATGTCATCTAGACTTCCAAAATCTACATCTTTCCTGCCTCAGCCTCCTGGGTGCTGAGATTCCAGGCTTGTGCAGTGCGCCAGATCCCCGTATGCACGGGCTGTGTGTGGGTGTTGTTTCTGCAGTGAGGAGACCAAGCTGTGCTGGTGGGGCAGTGGCAGAATTTGAGAGTGCTCACAAGGGAAACTGGGAGATGGGGACAGGGTAGAACACGCGGGTGTAGTGGGGGCCATTCACCAGAAGGTGGCAGTGGAGACAAGCGAGAACCTGGAGAGAGGCTCTGCAGAACTTGGCGACAGGTGACAGGCTGTCCGCCAGCCAGCCCTACCCTCCCTGAAGCCCACGGTTCCCAGCTTGCCCTGCCTACCCAATCCTTCTCAGCCTTCACAAGATGTTTGCCCTAACCCCTCTGTTAATTGTCGGGGTGACTTAACTTTTAACTACCTTTTATATACAATGTGTGCTCTAGGACAGTAGACAGCAACAATACCCTGAAACTGATGAACCTAAGGTTTCCATAAGCGTTCCCCAGGGCCTTTTTTTTTTATTTTTATTTTTTATTTATTTATTTATTTATTTATTTATTTATTTTTGTCTTTTTGAGACAGGGTCTCACTATGCAGTTCAGGCTGGCCTTAAGCTCACTTTGTAGCTCAGGCTGGTCTCGAACTCACAACAATCCTCCTGCCTCAGCCTCCCGAGTGCTGGGATTACAGGCATGCGCCACCACGCCCGGCTCCCCAGGGCCTTTAGGGCTAGAAGTCACGGGTTCTGGAACAGTTTGCAAGGTGGGGAAATCAGAAAGAACTCGTGGGCTATGGATATAGCTTAGAGGCATAAGCACCTCGTTGGCAAGCCCAAAGTGAGCATTTCTGATAGTTGCCCATAAGATGCTGGAGGAGCCTAAAAAATCTTCAGTTCTCCAGTAACTTGTCACTGTGTCCCTGCGCTTTCTGATTAGCATCTTTTAAACCAAGGACTGTCCACAGCTCAAAGGCCTTTCCCTCTAAGCCCCAAGTTCTGCCTGCAGGAACCACCAAGAATCTGGATTTCACAGGTACAATCTGCAACTCACGGCTGGCCTGGCCTGCCTCAGCCTTCTGAGCACCGGGATTGCAGGTGTGTGCCACCTCGTCCCGCTGAAGTTGGGGTCTGAAATGCAAGTCTGCTTCTCCCCCGACTGCTGAGTGAATGGATCCCCAAGCTAGCACTGAGTGTCTATGCTCCACATCCAGCCAAGTCGGATCTTTAGATGGGCACCCCTGTTGGGTGGTGCTGAAGAGATCCAGGGAACCTGAATGCTTCTTGTCTTAAATATTTTCTCCCTTCTCTCACTGCTCTTTGGCTCCACCATAGCCCATCCCAAGCCCTTCACTATTTCTAATCAGCTTCCCCTCCCTACTCTTGGATGTGTACAACTAATATTTTTCAGTCTCTCTTATGTAAAGTGACATGCAAATAAAACTTCAATTTTCTTTTTCTTTCTTTTTTCTTTCCTTTTTTTTCTTTTTTATTTTTTTTATTGTGGAACCGGGGATTGAACTCAGACCCTTGTGCTTGCCAGGGAAACACTTATTCCACTGAGCCATCTCCCCAGCCCTTGTGAGCTCACTTTATAGCCCAAGCTGGTCTCAAAATCAAAGCAAGCATCCTACCTCAGCCAAGTGTTGGGATAAAAGTCATGCACCACCACACCTGGCTACTTTTTCTTTCTTTTACTTCTTTTCTTTCCCTCTTTTCTTCCTTCCATCTCCTCCTTCTCCTTCCATGTCTGCATGGTTGATAGAGTCTCACTGTGTAGCCCAGGCTGACCTCAAACTCGCAGGTATCGGCTGCCACCCTGGGGCTCAGATGAACATCTGACCCTCTGGCAGGTCACCTTTAAGAAAAAAAAAAAAAAAAAAAAAAAAAAACTATTTACTTTAGTATAGGGACTACAAGGTCTCACTACACAGATCGGACTTGTAGGATCCTCCTGTTTCCAACCTCTTAAGCACTGAGTTCACACGCACATCCCACCACTCTCAGTCCCCATCTCCACACGCTGGAGGTCAAACCCTGGTCCCTAAGCCTAAGTAGGTGCTTTAGTCCGCTGAGCTATTTGGCCAGCCCTAGGTCACCTTCCTTCTGCTGACCTACTTGGCACCAGTACCTCGAGCCCACCAAGGATCCTGTCTGTTGCTGTGCATGTCCATCCCATCCACCATGGGAAACAGCAGATTCTGGTGAGTGTCTAAGGTTGTTGGGCCCAGAGGAGGCTCCCAGCAGCGCAGAGCAGGCAGGGAGGGGCAGGTGGAGGTGCCAGTGAAGCCAGGGAAAGAAAGGCCCCCTAGGGGCTGGAGAGATGGCTCAGTAGAATAAGCACTTCCCCAGCAAGCTCAAGGACCTGAGTTCATTCCCCAGTTCCGACCAAAAAAAAAGAAGTTTCTTAGCTGCGAAGGGGATAGTGGCTCTACTTTAGGTCCTTTCCAGGGTCACAGGAAACCCCCAGGCCCCCAGCTCCCCACACGGTGAAACACGGGAATACCCTGTGACCTCAGCCTGGTCCACCCTCTGCACTGCATCTTCTCCATCAGTTGCTATCTCCTCGTTGCTTCTCTTTGTGCCCTCACATAGGCCAGTTCATCCTCAGGGTAGTGTCACAAGGTCCTGGAGCCTTCCCAGCCTGCAGAGGCAGCAGGTCTCCTCCCACCAGTGGGGGGATTGCTGCTCACCACTTTAACAGGGGGACTAATTCTCCAGTTCACTTCTGTCTGGCTTACACTAGTGGTAGGGTCTATACCCATCATGAGGCATGCAGGTGTGTGGTAAATATCAATAGCTTGGGTCCTGGTGGAGCCTGCAGGTGTGCGTGACAGAAATAATCTCCATGTTATAGTTACTCCAAAACTGTCACTTGATGAGAAGTGGAGGTGTGTTCCTGTAATCCCAGAACTCCGGGGGCTGAGGCAGGAGGACATCAGGCTCATACTCATCCTACACAATGTAGTGCTTACCAAGGTCCTGTTTCAAAATGAAGAATATAGGGCCGGGGAGATAGCTCAGTGTCATAAGTACCTGTCTAGCAAGTGCAAGGTCCTGAGTTCTATCCCAGGTACAAAAAAAAAAAAAAAAAGTAAGGTGTTCAAGTAAATTGTCCCAAGATATAGCTAGAAAGAGTAGAAATCTGAACCCAGAAAGACTGAGATTTAGGGCCAGCCACATAACTCAGTGGATTAGAGTACCTGCTTAGGGAGACTCAGGAACTGGGGTTCAATCCCCAGCGTGCTATGCCAACCCTGGCCCCCCAGCATGCCGAGAGGGCAATTGAGACTGGGTGTGGTGGTGCACATCTGTAACCTATACAGAGCCTGAAAACAGGAGAATCACTATAAGTCCAATCTATGCAGTGAGACCCTGTAGACCCTTTACTAAATATATTTAAAAAAAAAACAAAACTGAGATTTGTGCTGTGCAATACCACATTCATATAATCCCAGCATTTCAGAGGCTGAAGCAGGAAGATCACAGAGGCGGGCAAGGGCAATTTAGTGAGCCTTTGCTCAAAATCAAATGTCAAAAAGGGCTGGAAAAAGCTGGATGGGTGTGGTGGCTTATGCATGGTTCACACCTGCAATCCCAGCACTTGGGAGCCTGAAGCAAGGGGGTAGTCACAAATTCAGGGCCAGCCAATACTACAAAGTGAGTTCAAGGCCAGTCTTTTTTTTTTTTTTTTTTTTTTTTTTTTTTTTTTTTTTTTTTTTTTTTTTTTTTTTTTTTTTTTTTTTTTCTTTTTTGAGACAGGGTCTCACTATGCAGTTCAGGCTGGCCTTAAACTCACTTTGTAGCTCAGGCTGGTCTCGAACTCACAACAATCCTCCTGCCTCAGCCTCCCTAGTGCTGGGATTACAGGCATGTGCACCACGCCCAGCAAGGCCAGCCTTAATTACAGAATGAGACCTTGTCTCAAAGAAAATTAAAAAGGCTGGAAATGTAGCTCAAGAGTAGAGCACTAGCGGAGCAAGGTCTTGGTCCTGAGTTCCATTCTCAGTGACACACATGTGTGTGCATGCACACACACACACACTCTGTACCCAGCATTATCTAGGCCAGTGATGGCTGCCACTAGCTGCTTGTTATCATTAAAAGCTCTAAAAGATTTCCCATCACTGCCTAGACCCTGAGGAGAAAATGTTCAAAGAACAAAATCTTCAAGTTCCCATTTTATCAAGCCTACATTCTGGTAGGGGAAACAAAAAGCAAATCTACAAACAAAAGGGTATACAATAGTGATGGGCTGGGCTCGATAGGCCATGTCCATAATCCCAGCATTCAGGAGGCTGAGACAAGAAGGTTGCTGTAAGCCGAGCGTGGTGGCACAGGCCTGTAATCCCAGCACTCGGGAGGCAGAGGCAGGAAGATTGTTGTGAGTTCGAGACCAGCCTGAGCTACAGTGAGCTTAAGGCCAGCCTGAACTGCATAGTGAGACCCTGTCTCAAAAAAAAAAAAAAAAAAAAAAAAAAAAAAAAAAAAAAAAAAAAAAAAAAA
>PVKA01012744.1:0-56933 GCA_004027165.1 Ctenomys sociabilis
CAAATGGATTTGCCAGCTTGTGATTGAGGTTTTAATTTCCTGTATATCACTTTGTATCTATTTCATACATTCTATTTCCTTCCTGTATTGTTTATTCAGGGTTCCATTATTTCTATATTCTGCTCTATTTTTTTATCAGTGTATTCTTTAGAAGCACTTAGTACTTCTTTGATTATAGTTATTGCTACATTTTTTACTTCAGAAATTATTTCTGATATGATTTCTTCTACACCTTTCTGTAGTTGTTTCTTTACTTCCAGCACTATTATTTCAGAGATTTCAGGGGTGTGATTTCCGGTTTTCTCTATGCTAATGTCATCTGCATTTGTACTGGGTGGACTTGGGGCCTGAGACTGCTTTTTGTTTCTTCTGTCATTTTGTATACCACTGATTTCTGACCTTTGATGTAGAGCTTAGATAGAGTTATTACCTTAGCACCAGGTCCAGATTTATGAGGTTCAGACTCCTCCAGGTGGGTGTGGCTTGGGTCTGGCTGCTGTGCCCCACTTCTTCCTGCTGCAGCCTTGCAAGTGAACCATTTTGTCACACTGGCCAGATGTTCTGCTCCTGAATCAGCTCGGTGAGTCTTGCTTCTAGCCTCTTTGCAGGGAGTTCTGCCGAAGGGTTCCATACTGGGCCTTGCTCTGGGTCAGTTCAGGATCTGGAGACCCTGGGCTGTCTCACTTACATGCTGGGCCTGCACTCCAGGTCCATTCAGGGTCTGGTGGCGTGGGCGGTTTCACTCTTGTGCTGGGCCTGAGCTCTGGGTCTCTTCAGGATCAGGAGGCCCCAGGCCGTCTCCTTTAAATTTTTTATAAGCCTGTGAAACCTTGTAACATACACATACGCACACGCACGCGCACACACACACACAATTTATTTATTTTATGTATTTGGTATAGGGTTTCACTATGGAGACTCATAGTGATCTTCCTGTTTTCAGCCTCCCTAGCTCTGGGATTACAGGCATGTGCCACCATACCCGGTCTTTGTGCACCCAGAGGCAGGGCCAGCATGGCATGTGGTGCAGGGGATCAAACCCAGTCTCTGTGCTTTCCTGCACAGGTGCTTAATCCACTGAGATATCTCATTGGCCCTTAAATAAGTATATAACTGAGAATGAAAAATAAATGAAATCCCAGTCCTGAGGCAGCCATGTTGTTTATCATCATTGGAGGTATTTCTCCATTTGTAAACTAATTAGTCAATCTTTCTAAATACTGTGCATGTTAAAATGCTTTTTTTTGGCCCCATGTGGTGTCCTGGAAGCCTTTCTATCTGAGTAAATAGGGCTCCATAGCAGTATATGTGACATTATACAGCATCCCATTGCATGGTAGTGACGTAACAGACTCCTCTGGTTAAACACTTGGCAGGCTTTCACATAGTTAAAGGTGCTGCAAGGAACAATCGGAGATGTGCAGCTTGGCAACTGCACCCCGTTACTTTGGGCTATGTAGGCCACAGGTTTGCATGTTTTGCAGTTTAGTGCCCTCTGAGGAGATTGCACCATGCTGAGGGCCCTCGCCAGAGCTGCCCTGTGCTCACTTACCTACCAGCCTCAGGCACCTAGGAAGCTCTGTGTTCCCTTTGAAGTCCACAGAATGAGTCATAGGAGTGTTCCAGCATTTGCTAACCTCAAAGCTGGCTGGATTCCAGTGTTTTTTGAGGTTGGAGGCTTCTGGGCTAGGTAGAAACTGGGGCTCTCAGCAAGCCCTATGAAAAGCTCTTCCTGCATTTACCGTCAAACTGTTTGTACTGAGCTGAAAGAGGTGTCATCACATGGTTTATTTGGCTTCTTCCTAAATCAGCTCACTCCAAAGAACTGTAATCAGCAACTCCCTTCCTTTATGGGAGCAGCAGGGATTCTTTGGACTGACCTGAAACAGATGTGCAGATCAGGGGACCTGGCCTTTACACACATGCTCAGAAGTAAGTGCCTGCTTGGGTGTCATCGCTGACCCAGCAGCCTGCCTGAGACCACACTCTACAAGGGTAATTGGCAGGCAGAGCAAGTACAAGGGGGATTTCAGACTGGCAAGAGCTCTCTAAGCTGTGCATTGTGAGATATGACTGAAAGTAAGGGGGACTAGAGACATTTCCTTTTGAAGGAAAGCCTGGGGAGAGGGTAGAGTATGTTAGCGGCAGAACTGTGATGGATAGCAGGTGCTTAAAAATATGCAGGTCTTGCTGGGCATGGTGCCTGTGATCCCAGTACTCAGAAGGCTGAGGCAAGGATGGGTTATATAGTGAGGTCAAGGCCAGCCTGAAATAGATAGTGAGACCCCATCTCAAATAAAAGCAAAAAACAAAACAGGGATACAGATATATAGATATATAAGAATATATACTTTTTTTTTTTTAAGGAATATGTATTCGTCCTTTTTATTTGTTTGTTTTTTCCCTCCCAGCGATCCTCCTGCCTCAATTTCTGGAATGCTGGGATTATAAGCATAAGATTACATGCTAGGATTACACCATGCCTAGCAGTTTTGCCATATAAAAAAGGAATTTCCCTTTTTGTTACTTTTTCTTTCCTATTAGTGGGATTTAATTAGAAGCTGCTAACTCTTCACTCAGCTATGAAAGCATTTCCTAACATGGCCAGGCCTTGGAAAGCAGTTAAATTTGCCTCTCTGAGTCTGTCCTGGTAAAATCTGACAGTCACTGGTGCATGTCTATGAAGGGGAGACTGACGCACTCCACTTAGTTCCCTGAACTGCAGTTAGAAGCCAGTTCCTGAGGAGACTGTCAGCTCTGCTACAGGCCTGAACCCGGTCCGTAGTCATAGTTTCAATGGGGCACTATGGCCATTGTTTCTTTTTTCCTGTCATCAATGGACTGGCTTTCCAGTGGTTGACTCTATCAGATGAATAGCAGCTACTTAGCTTGTACACAAGGTAGCTTTTACATGTTTTGGTTTCTTTGATTCTAAAAGTTACTCTGGGGGGCTGAGAATATAGCTCAGTGACATAGTACCTGCCTGACAAGCATGAGGTTGTGAGTTCAACTCCCAGTTCCAAAAAAAAAAAAAAAGTTACCTGGTAAGGTAGATAGGCATATCATCACATCATATTTTGATACCTGTTGAAACAAATGCAGAAAAAAAAAAACAAATGCAGAGAAATTAAGGTGTGTAAGGTGACATCGCAAAGGAAATTGCATCAGAGAGTAAAACAAAGATTTTTTTTTTCTTTTTTGATAAAGGAAACAACTACAAAAGCTAAATCCCTTCCACTTCAGAAAATATTCCACCTTCCCATTCACTACACTGGTCTAGTACTTTTTCTACCACAAACTCTTCTGCTTCTGCTTCTTCAACTTTTTTACTTTTTCCATTTTGTTTCTTTCCCATATTTTGCATTGTAGTTTTATTGGAGGCCGTTTTTTTACAGCAGACTTGAAGAGCTATTACTGCCCTGCGCTAAGAAGGGGACTGGACGCAATTCTGGTAGGAACAGTATGTAGCACTCGAGCCTTCCGCAATTCACTGAGCACAGTTAACAAAGATTTTAAAAATTTAGTACAGGGTCTACAGGGTCTCACTACCCAGATCAGACTTGTAGTGATCCTCCTGTTTTCAGCCTCCCAAGCGCTGTGGTTACGAGTGTGTGCCACCATGCCCCGTCTCAGTCACTGCTCAGTGTGCCCCTGGGGTGGGCACAGCATGCCGGGGATCAAACCCTGGTCCTTGAGTCTACCTAAGCAGGTGCCTTAGTCTACTGGGCTATCTGGTTGGCCCTGGCTTTTTTTTTTTTTTTTTAAAAAGCAAAGACTCACCATGAGGATATAGGTTTGCCTCAGTCTTGAGGGTAAGCAGAGTACATTTGGGGTACAGGGTACATTAGCCCCTATGATCTGACAGAAGAAAAATAATTAGTGCTAATAAATAATGCTTTTACATTACATTATGGTGGCCAGTGATAGCCAGATCCTCCTGTCTTGGCCTCCCCAGCACTAGGATTGCAGATATGTGCCACCACACCTGGACTTGGTGGCCAGCTCAGCACACTTGGGATTGGGGCCAGCACAGTGTGTGGTGCTGGGGATTGAACCCCAGTCCCTTCACTTGCATAAGCAGGCACTTAGTGTGCTGAGCTATCTTGCCAGCCCTCATTTAATTATATTGTCTTTTTTCAGGTTGCTGGGGATGACAGCACCCAAAATATTTTGTGTTAAAAGTTGATATTTCTACAGCCTGAGGGGCCCTCACTCATCTGTAATCCCAGTAGTCAAGAAGACTGAGGCAGGAGGCTTAAAATTGAAGTCCCAGTACAGGAAACAGCAACCCAGCAAGACCTTGCCTCAAAATATATATATATTTTAAAAAGAGCCAGGGTTGTAGCTCAGTGTGAAGGCCCTGGGTTCAATCCTTAGGACTTGGGGAAAAATAGTTGATGTTTTAAGCAAATGTTCCATAATCAGGGGGGAAAAAGCTGTTTGTGTCATTAAGAGAAAATGCAAGTGTGCAAGTTACCCTGCCCTAAGATATCACTGCACCTGTTAGGGTAAGGGTCCACTCAAGCTTGGCATGTAAAATGCCACTGGCTCCTGGAAGAGACTGTGCCAGCACTGAGCAAGGTGCACGTATATTTCCTCTTTGATATACTCACTTTTAGGGGTCTCCAAGATAGGAATAAAAATGTGAAAAGACTTTTACAAAGGCTAGGAATTGAAGCACTGGACGCAGGCATTAGCTGAGGCATCTTCTTGTGGTATGCTGGTCCATTGGAAGAAGTTGAATTGAGAGTGTGCTTGTATTTTCTCTTTGTGCACTGACAAATGTGGGTCCCATGGCTAGCCCTGGGATGGACAGATGAAGTTACAGTCCATAGAGTGAATTGAGGGGGAGGGTATTGATCCTGGTACAGTTACCATAGGAAAGTTTCTTGTCACCCATATAACATACTTTATCATCCTGATTATCCAAATAGAGTACACTTGAGATTAACAAGGTAGCTCTTAAAAGATATAATTCCAAGCTCTTTGTTGTCAGTATTGTAATACACATTAGGTGTTATATTTGGGGGTATGAGTACCCATCGTCAGGCAGCAAGAGATGTGAGCGTAGCAGTGATGTGTTGATAAGGACAACCGGAACAACCATTTTCTCCAAGAATTTCTGTTGGCTTTCAAAGTTGTCATTTTAAATTTTAAATGTTATATGGACAAAGCAAAACTAAATTTCTTTTTTTTAAAAAAGTGTATTTAGTACAGGATCTCTCTACACAGATTGGACTTGTAGTGATTCTTCTGTTTTTAGCCCTCCCAGGGCTGGGATTACAGATGGGTGCCACCATGTCCAGCCTAGAAATTTCTTTTCTTTTTTTTTTGACTGGTTTAGGCTGCCCGCAGGTCTCGTAAGGCACGTGGAGCTGGGGATCAAAGTGAAGTCCCTGCACCTGACTGGGTTTAGAAATTTCTTTTTCATATTGCCTAGAAAGTTGTTAAGCATTCAGGCCTATAATTTTTAAAAATTAATTAATTAATTATTTGGTGAGGGTCTCATTACATAGCTTAGACTCATAGATCTTCTTGTCTCAGCCTACCCAGTGCTGGGATTCCTGTGCCAATGTGCCTGGTTTCAGCAGCCAGTCAGGTGTGTCTGGGGTTCCGGGGCTAGCATACCATGCTGTATTGGGGATTGAATTGAACCTAGGTCCTTATGCTTCCCAGGCAGGTGCTTAGATTGCCAAGCTATCTCCCCAGCCTCACATTCAGGCCCATAAAATTGTATGTATTGATTTTTTTTTTCTTTTTTTAATGTACTTGGTACAGGATCTCACTGTGTAGCTCAGACTTGTAGTGATCCTCCTGTCTCGGCCTCCCCAGCACTGGGATTGCAGGTATGTGCCACCACACCTGGACTTGGTGGCCAGCTCAGCACACTTGGGATTGGGGCCAGCACAGTGTGTGGTGCTGGGGATTGAACCCCAGTCCTTTCACTTGCCTAAGCAGGCACTTAGTGTGCTGAGCTATCTTGCCAGCTCTCATGTGTATTAATTGTTTTTTTTTTTTTTTTTTTTGTCTTTTTGAGACAGGGTCTCACTATGCAGTCCAGGATGGCCTTAAGCTCACTTTGTAGCTCAGGCTGGTCTCGAACTCACAACAATCCTCTTGCCTCAGCCTCCCAAGTGCTGGGATTAAGGCATGTGTATTAATTGTATTGTGACCAAAATAAAAGTATGACCATTGTGCTCTTTAAAAAGGAATGCATGGGCTGGGGAGATGGCTCAGTAGAATAAGTGCTTCCCTGGCAAGCGCAAGGGCCTGAATTCAATCCCTGGTTCCGTCAAACAAACAAATAAATAAATAGGAATGTGGAGAAATGTATATAAAGTAAGTTACTTATATAGAAAATGTTTTTCTTTATGTGTATGTCCTTAAATGGAAGGTTTCAGTGCTTTTCTTTTTGTGGAACTGGGGATTGAACTCAGGCCCTTGTGCTTGTCAGGGAAGCACTTATTCCACTGAGCCGTCTCCCTGGGCCCCAACAGTGTTTTTGTAAATGATGACCTCCACAAAAAGAACCTGGGTGGGGAAAACAGAAGCCAGTCTCTCCAAATAAATATATCTAAATTTATCTTTTATAATTTTATTTGTTATAGACATGTGCCACCACACCCAGTACTGTGGTTTATAAATTTGACTTTGGAGTCATGTAAACTGTATAGAATTAGGAAGCAAAATTAAACCAAAATGAAAATTTTTCCTGTGTTTTCTATGCCATGTAGCAGCATTAGTGAAAAAAACATACATTGTGAGCAAGCCCAGAATCTGGCGGAGTTTGTGTCGCCTGTTTGGAGCCACACAAGGCTCTGTGGTCAAGGCGCCCTCTAAGCTGTCTTCTTCGTTGGGGCTCTGCTGGCGAAGGCCGTGTTCGCAGGTTTGCTCCAGTTATTGGCAGAATTTTAGTCGTCGTAGCTGCAGCTTGCTTCTTCTTGGTCAGCAATAGGAAAAGAGTTTTAAGGGCCTACTTAGGCAGAAGCAGGGGCCAGGAGTTTGATCCTCAGGGCTTGCTAGACAACAATTGAGATTGAGGCTGGGTGTGGTGGCGCACTGATGGATTGCTGGGAGTCTGATCTAGTCGTGAGACCCTGAACTAAATTAAAAAAATAAAAAACCACAACAAGCACACCCAAAGTGACAAGCATTGGTGAGAATGTAGAGAAATAGATACACTTTATACACATACTGGTGACAGGAATATAAAATAAATAATACAACCAGGAGCTGGGAGTATATATAGTGTGTGCTTAGCATATGAGAAGTTTCAGGTTCAGTTCTAAGCACCAGTAATAATAAATATATAATCATGCAACCACTGTGGAAAACGGTATCACAAGGGGTCAGTGAGATAGCTCAACAAAATAAGTGCCTGCTTAGGGGGCCAGGGAGATGGCTCAGTGGAATAAGCGCTTCCCTGGCAAGAACAAGGACCTAAGTTCAGTTCGCCAAAAAAAAAAACAAAAAAAACCAAAAAAAATAAGTGCCTGCCTGAAAAGCTCAAGGTCCTGAGTTTGATCCTCGGTACAAAAAAAAAAGTATGACAGTTCCTCCAAAAGTTAAAAATAGAATTACCATGTGATACAACAGTCCCACTTATATAATTTTTTTCTTCTTCTTGGTATATATCCAAAGGAATTAAATACAGGGATTTTAAACAAATATCTGTACTCATTTTTATATTAGCATTATTCACAATAGCCAGAAAGTGGAAGCAACCAAAATCTCCATTGGAAGATGTTAGGGATGGATGACACTGTATTTGTTAGGCTAGGATATATAAGGCCCTGGGTTTTACCTCTAGCACTGTTTTAAAAAAAGATAAACAAAATATATTAGAGTTATGTATGATGGAGTGTTCAGCCTGAACAAGGACATATTCTCACCCATGCTACAGTATGTTTTTTTTTGTTTGTTTGTTTTGTTTTTTATGTCTTTTTTGAGACAGGGTCTCACTATGCAGTCCAGGATGGCCTTAAGCTCACTTTGTAGCTCACGCTGGTCTTGAACTCACAACAATCCTCCTGCCTCAGCCTCCCAAGTGCTGGGATTACAGGCATGCACCACCACACCTGGCTTCATGCTACAGTATGGATAGACCCTGAAGACATTATTCTATGTAAATAGGCCAAGCATAAGAGGACATATGTATGATCTTACAATAAGTATCCAGAGTAGCCAAATTCATAGGTATAGAAAATGAGGTAGTTGCCAGGAGCTAAGGAAAGGGCAAAACACAATTTTTGTTATTTTATTTTTTTATTTTACATATTTTGTACAGGGTCTCACTGTGCAGCTGGAACTTGTAGTGATCTTCCTGTTTTCAGCCTCCCCGGCACTGGGATTACAGGTGTGCACTACTACACCCAGACTAGGTTGTGGGCTCAGCATGCCTGGGGGCAGGGCTGGCACAGAGAGACAATTTTTTTTTCTGTCATAGGTTTATTTGTACAAAGAGCACAGGAGGACACCAGGATGGCACCCCAGGGGTCACACAAGTTTTTCTGTTATTTATTTTTTTGTGGGGTTGGAACTAGGGATTGAACTCAGACACTTGTGCTTGCCAGGGAAGCACTTATTCCATAGAGCCATCTCCCCAGCCCCTAGTCTTTCTGTTTTTACATCAGCAGATAAGAGACTTTTACTGTGGAGCCTTCATGGGGTCTGGGCACCTTTGGGGGTCTGGGTACCTTTGGGAGCTTGGGTCAGAGCAGAAGCCAGAGCCAGGGCCTTGATTGGAGCCTGGGCCTTTGACCAGCAAAGCCTGCAACCCTTGGCAATGCTGGTACAGATTTGCTCCCCAAGCTTGGGGTGGACAATATAGGCAAGTCAGGCGAGCATGTGGTTTACTCCCTTTGGGATGATTTTGGGCTTGACCTCCTTGGGCTTGACGAGGGCCTTGATAGCCTTGGTGCGTGCATTCCTGGCCTTGGCATTGTTTACTTGCATCTTCTTGAAGCCCTTCTTGTTGTGCTTCTTGGAAAAATGAATGTTCCTAAGTAATTTGGGATCAACCCCCTTCAGAGATTCGTATCTTTGTGATCAAGGTTTCTTGATGCCATTTCTGTGCCGATTTCAGGACTGGTTGTGCGTGGTGTGGTTTGTGGACTTGGCCATAACTGCATTGTAAATCATAGCTGCCAAGCGCCTGGAACCAGAAGAAGAAAAGACAGACAATTTTTGTTTAATGGAGATGGATTTCAGTTTGGGATGGAAAGTAAAGTCCTAGGAATGCAAAGTGTTTCTGGTTAAATAATGGCAATGTACTCGATGTTATAGAGCGCTACACTTAAACAATGATTAAGACAGTAAATCTTGTGTTGCTGTTTTATTTCACTACAACTTAAAATGAACAACAAAGAATTTAAGTAAACTGACTAAATGTTAATTGATTGACATGTTGAGGCTCAGATCGAGACCTCAGGCATGCTAGGCCGTGTTCTGCCTGCATCTTCTGTCCAAATCCCTGCACCTTTGCTGTATTCTCTTGAAAGAAGCAGGTTACAGATGTTGCCACACTTAAGGAGAGTGTCCTATGTGGAGCATGAGTCTGAGGGATCATGGAGAAGCTCTAAATCCTGCCTGTCCTACTTCCTAAGCCTCCATGGCAAAATGAAACAAATGAAGTTTATACCATATCAAATTGTTGGCATTGATTTTAAAACAGTATTTGGGTATACTTAATATATATGCCATAAAGATAAAAGAATATATATATATATATGTATGTGTATATATATATATGGGTTTTTTTTTTAAAGAAGATCAAAATTTTTATTTTTTGGTGGAACTGGGGATTGAACTTAGACCCTTGCGCTTTGTCAGGGAAGCACTTATTCTGCTGAGCCATCTTCCCAGCCTCAGTAACAATATTTTAAAAAGTATTAGAAGCTGGGCAGTGATGACTACCTGTCATCCCAGCACTTGGAGCAGCTGAACAAGAGAATTTAATTTGAAGCTAGCCTGAGTTCCATAGCAAATTTCAAGGCCAGCCTGAATTACATAGCAAGACTCCATTTCACAAAGTTCAAGTCTTTGTATTGTAATTCTGAAACCAATATATGTACGTAGTAAGATATGGCATATAAATAAATATGTTAGGGGGGGCCTGCAGGTTATCTCATTTGTTTAAGCACCTGCTCAGTCAAACCCAGTAAGATGCAGGGGACTTTGGTTGGATCTGTAACTCTATCTTCCTTACCAGACGCACTCTTAAGGCAACCTGAGCCAGCTCAATAAATAAATAAATAAGAAAATAAGATGTTCCACATAAGAGAAAAAGGTACAAATATAAAAATAAAATAAATAAAAATTCTTTATTCTCTTTTTTCTTTGTTCAGTGAAATTTTGCTTTTTTTTTTTTTTTTTTTTTTTTTTTTTTTTTTTTTTTTTTTTTTTTTTTTTTTTTTTTTTTGGTGGAACTGGGGATTGAACTCAGGCCCTTGTGCTTGCCAGGGAAGTGCTTTTTCTACTGAGCCATCTCCCTGGCCCCAATTTCTTTATTACTTATTTATTTACTTCTTACTATGCAGCTCAGACAGCTTGGACTCATAGAGGGACCAGCATAGCATGTGGTACCAGGGATTGAACCTGGGTCCATAGGCTTGCCAGGCAGGTGCTTAGACCACCAATCTATCTGCCTGGCCCCTGTATTCTTTACATTTATATTGAGATACTAGGAGGAACTCAGGATCTTCAGAAACTATGGGATTTTGTTACTCTGAAAAGAACCACACATTCAATCTATCTTTCCTGTATAAATTACCTCAGGGTAAAGTTACAGGTTTCTAACTAAAAATATGCTGACTAGTTTTCAAAATCCTAATGAAATAATGAATGTAGGCTGGGTGTAGTGGTGCACACCTTTCATCCTGGCACTCAGGAGGCTGAGGCAGAGGATCATGTCAAGTTTGAGGCCAGCCTGGGCTATCCAGTGAGTTCAAGGCCACTCCAAACTACACAAAACCCCATCTTGAAAGAAAGAAAAGAAGGAAGGAAAAGAGAGAGAGAGAGAGAGAACGAGGAGAGAGAGAGAGAGAGAGACTGAATATAAAGACAGTTGTCATCATTGGCTGCTAATATCACAGTCTCTAGGACAATGGTGATGAACTTCTGTCATTAGTGCTAAAGATAGCTCTTTGTATCATTAAGACATTCACCATTGCTGCTCTAGGTCTTTGACATGTTTAGAAGGTATACCAGAGGAGCATGTTAAATCACGGTCTGGGGACACAGTCAGCAAGGCTCAGACTGTAGGGGGTTCTACAGGATGCCAACCAACATGCCTAATTTTTCCTTGAGACAGGGACTCACTATGTAGGTCTGGCTGGCCTCTTACTCTGGTGATCTCCTGCCTCATCCTCACAAGTGCTGGGATTATAGGTATGTACCATCCACCATGCCTAGCCCAACCTAATTTCTTCAACAAATAAATGGTGGTGGGAGGGAGAAACATGAAAAAAACTTTTACAAGGTAGAGTGGAACCTGCCTCTAATCTAGCATTGTAGGTGGCTAAGAAGGAGGATCATAATTTTGAGTCCAGCCTGAGCAGCTTAGTGGCTTGGTAAGACCTTATCTCAAAATTTAAAAGGAGAAGCAGGTGGAAAGACCCTGAGTTCAACCCCCATTACCAGGGGTTGGGCAGCAGATAAGCCAACCTGTTGGACTGTGTGAGCTTTGTGTGGATAATAACATGACCTGACCAACTGTGAAAAGACTTTAAAAAATCAATTTGAGGGCTGGACAGATAGCTCAGCAGACTAAAGCACCTGCTTAGGCAGAGCGCAGCAGCTGGGGTTCGAGACCAGCCTGTTGTGCTGGCCCCACCCTTGGGGCGTGCTGAGACAGAGATTGAGACTGGGTGTGGTGACACACACATGTAATCCCAGCACTTGGGATTGCACTGCCCTCACTCTGTCCTCACTGTCTTCTCCCTGAAGGAAAACCAAATACACTTATTTTGCCTGCCTCTCTCTAGCCTTTCAGTACCAAGAAACTGTTCTCTTTGTCCTTTTTCTGAATTTTCAGTTTTCTTGAGACAGTTTCTCACTACGTTGTTCAGGCTGGCCTTGAGTTTTAAGTGATCCTCCTTCCTCAGCCTCCCAAGTACTGGGATTCTCTCTGTTCTTAAATGCAAACTACAAAGCAGAAGTGTTTTTCCTGAAATAGTGTGTATGTGTGTGTCCAGAGGATGGAGCCCTCTGCAGTAAGACAAGAAACCTTCCATTTTGGAATTTGGGCCAAATCAGGTCCACACTCATGTTCTTGCACAGATTACACAGATAGAGGGCAAATCCTCCATGACTATTGCCACCTGAGCCCAAGCCCCTCCCTCAAGGACAGGCTTGCAACCTACCTTCTAGAATTTGTTTCTTACATATACATCTTCTAGTTACCTCTGCAGTGCTTTGCTTTTGTGGGGGTTTTTCTTCCTCCCTCCCTTCTTTTAACATTAGTGAAACCATACTGTCCATTAATTGAGCAGGAAAAATGTTCTGTATTCAGTTTGCAGTATGTCTTGGAGATCTTTATCTAATTCTGTTTTTTTTAACTGTTGCCTGTGATGTTATTGTCTGGATTAGTTGTGATTTATCATTCCCTTGGTGATGCACATTTAGACTGTCACCATCTTCCCAGCAGGGCACATGTGCAGTAACCATCCTTATGACTTCCTCCACACATGGTTTACTCCAGGGTTGAGGCTCAGAAACAGAATAGTTAGGTTGAAGGGAAAGCACTGCATATGTGCATGTGTCTCAAGACTAGGTAGAGATCGGAACTAGGAGCACTCTGCTATTGAGGTATACCCCCAGCCCTTTTGACATAGGGTCTCAGTAAGTTGCCCATGCTGGCAAATTTGTGATCCTCCTGCCTCAGTTTTCTAAACTGGGATTAGGGGTGGGGGTGAGTGCCACCATACCCAGGTGACTGTTTTTTTTTCCAGTCTTCTATATTAATAGATTCTGGCCGGGAGTTGACTCATTGGAATAAGCACTTCCCTGGCAAGCGCAAAGGCCTGAGTGTAATCCCTGGTTCTGGAAAAAAAAAACAAACAAAAAAAAACTTTGTAATATATTAATAGATTCTATGGCGTATGCCTGTAATCTCAACACTCAGGAGGATGAGGCAGAAGGACTGCCAAGAGTTTGAAGCCAACCCGGACTACATAGTAAGACCCTGTCTCAAAAAACCAAAGAGAGGGCTGGGGAGATAGCTTGGCAGTCTGAGCACCTGTCTGGCAAGTGCAAGGACCTGGAGTTTGATCTCCAGTACTGCATATTGTGCTGGTCCCGAATCTGGGCATAGTGGCACATACCTGTAAATCCCAGCAAGAAGGGAGGCTGAGACAGGAGGATCACTAGGAGTCTGAACTGCATAGCAAGACTGTTACATTTTGTGTCTATTTGTCCCCCCACCCCAAAAGCCTCATAGAGTCATGGGGCAGCTTTTAGAGTTTGTGATTAATTCATGATCCAATGCTGGGTTATAGGTGTGAGTGCTACACTCTGCCCTGGGGCACATAGTCTGCATACAAATGTAAGGAAGGGGGACAGGCTTTCTAGAAGCAGCAGCTATTGCTAGTCCCTTTGCTTTTTGCTGTTTTCCACTGCCACAAACAGCCTTGGACAGCCGTGGAGCCAGCCAAATAGGGACTGAAACCTTCACTAACCATGAGCTAAATAAACCTTTTCTTCCTTAATTTTGGGTGTTGGATGTTTTGTCCCAGCAAGAAGAGAAAAGTAACTAAGACAGACAGAGAGACTGGGTGGGGGTGCGCTATGCAGGAACAGGAACAAAAAAGTCTTCTTTCTCACACATACAAGTTTCTAAACAGATGGAGCTGCTTAAAATTGACCACACTAGATTAAGCTTCTTCAAAATATTAAGCAAGGGCTGTGTTCTGTATGGGTCTGTACAGCACCCAGTGTTGAATGAATCAGTGGGCACTGACTAGGGACAGCTACAAGCTGTGGCCAGAGCACCCTAAGTTCTTTGGCTGTTGAGCATCCCTCCACCATGGGAGAATGAGTGGTCCTGCATGGGCCCTGTGTATGTGGGTGCAGGGTTGGTGCGGGGAGCCCCACGCTACATCTGTTTGCAGATAGAAGGTTTGGCCTGCTAGCTGCTCCTGTACTGCAAGCTGTATTCCTGTTTGCAGAGGATTATGTAAGGAATTTTCCTTATGTTTCACTGTCTCCTCCTTTGATTGTGGTTGTCAGGGAGAGGAAAGAAGCTAGAGAGGTGCAAAGGTTTTTTTTTTTTTTTTTTTTTTGGTACTGGGTATCAAACTCAGGACTTTGTGCTTCCCAGACAGGCGCGTAAGCCCCTGAGCTATCTCCCTGGCCCGGGTGGAAGTTTTTGCAACAATTCCTAGGAAAACAACTTTTGAGTCTCCCTTGATGCTTTCTAAGGTTTTTCCTTTCCTTTGATGCCAAAACCCAGAAGGATATTCCCCGTGTGCGTTTCGCTGCAGTTCTGTGAGCAAAGACATCTCCTCATGCTCTTGGCACTGCACATTCTTTTCCCCTGTGCTGCCTTGAAACTGTATTCAGTCAAATTCATGTTGCATAATTTTTACTTATTTATTTGGTACAGTGAGTCTGAACTCACTATGCAGTTCAGACTCCCCAATGCTGGGATTACAGGTGTGCGCCACCACTCCCAGTTTCAGTGGCAGTACAGCTTCCCTGGGGTTCTAGGGCTGGCAAAGCATGCAGTACCAGGGATCAAACTTGGGTCCTTACACTTGCTAGGCCAGCACTTACACCACCAAGCTATCTCTCCAAACTAGGACAGCACCAGCTAAAGAAAGCCCTCTCTATCACTCAGATGAGCTCATTAAGTCATAAAATTGCATTCTTAATTTTTTAAATGTGTGTGCATCTGAATGGGGAGGAATTCTTCTTTTCCCCCCCAACCGAGATGGCTTTATTTCAAGAGCTGAAGAACAATGTAGGGGCCAGGGAAATAGCTCAGTAGAATAACTCTTACCTGGTAAACACAAGGGCCTGAGTTCTGTGCAAAAAAAAAAAAAAAAAAAGAACAATATATGAGAGCTGCATGACCCAGGGCTACAGTGAGCCATGGAGTTTCAGGAGAGGGCTGCTGTTCTCAGTGCCTTCTGTAAAATTGCAGAGGATTCCAACAATGCGAGAGGCTCCAAAGCTTTCAATGGCAACTCTTTCTGCCACCTCACTAACTACAGGGGAGATCGCCTTTGCCAGGCCATCTCTTCTGCTGTGTGACTTTCAGGCGTCTGCTCCCCACAGAGCATCCACAGAGCAGACAAATCTTACCTGTTGTGACACAGCTTGTGTGGAGGGCACCATTCACTTCAGCCAGATCCACTTGTCACCCACCTTGGCATTTTACTAAGGGGTGTACCTGTGTTCCAGCAGCTCTCTGAATTTATAGAAGACTCAGTCAGTCTGGTGAACTCTGATTGTGATTTCTGGGAGATAGACAGGGATAGTCATGGAATTCAGCACTTCCAGCTTATCCTGAACCATCATCTGCAGGTTGTGAAGGATGTAGTCATCCTGCTTCAGCCAGGGTCCTTTGTCATGCTTGAGGTATTCAGTGTCCTCTCCCACCTTTATTGCACTGTATCTTGGACATCCCTTGCACTGTTTATCAAAACCTCACATTTCTCACTCATCTCAGGGAACAAGGTCTTATAGGCGTCCTGGAGATAGGCAGAGGTGACCTTCATTTCATGTGGGTTGCCCTTCTCCTGGATTCGCCACTGGACCTCTGAGTAGACCACCTGAAGAGGCAGGTACTCAGGGATGGTAAATTTCTTCACCTCATTGTAGTGGCCCACACACTGCTTCCAGATATAGCACTGGTTATACATTGCCTCCAAGAAGACACAGTCCCTAGAGATGGAACGCTCCAAGACCACACCTTGTCCTGTGCTCAGCAGGTGCTCCAGGGCATTTGAGTACTGCATGAGGTGATTGCAGTACAGCCAAGACTGCAGGCAGTAGCTGTTGTCATCATTGCTTTGTGGGTTATCATAAAACTTCTCTAGACTACAACTGCAAGTGAGCTCCTCATTCAAGGGTTTTCCATCTCTGGGATGCTGGATATGTAATGGATCCCTGCTTCTAGAAAGTTCTTCAGGCCTAGACTCTCTGCTATTGTTTTTGTGACCCTGCCCTTCCCAGTACATAAGTTGCTGTCTATAGTTATCACTTTCTTTTACCAGCAAAGGAAGTTCATCAAAGCCCTATACTGCAGCTTGTACTGTATATTGTTATGAATTTGTCCCATGTACTGGGCACCAGCCACGAGGCTGCCCACAGATGTACATGCTGGTGCCAGGGTCAGGAGCCTCAAGGCCATGTCTACGCTATCTGCTCAGACTCAAGGATCAGGAGGAATTCTTATTTCTACCATTTGACTAGGTTAATAAGACTTTACATCCATCCTCCATCCACACTTCCATCCTTTTAGAAACAACTTCACCACCAAGCTCATTGAGACAGGTACACAGAATATGTTTTGTACGGTGATACCTGACTTCACAAACTGAATCCTTTCCACATTTTGATTACAAACTGAATTGGATAAAAACCAAATCAAATTTAGTGCTTAGGTTCAATGTTGACTTCATGGGGAAATGTTATTCTGTTCTCATTGAATTTTATATGCAACCAGAAGTGAAGAAAGAATTAAGTTTGTGAACCGAGGCAGCACTTGTATTTCCGCTGCCATTTGTTTGTTGTTTTTCTTTTGAAGACTGATGATGTTCACCTGTAATCTTCCCACTAGGAAGACTGAGAGCAAGATGGAAAATGTAAGGCCAGCCTGGGTGATACAGTGAGACTGTGCCATGAAAGAGAGAGAGAAGGGTTGGCCAGATAGCTCACAGACTAAAGTGCCTACTTAGGTAGAGTTCAGCGGCCTGGGTTCCATCCCCATCATGCTGTGCCGGCCCCGGGGCGGGCTGAGACAGTGATTGTGACTAGGTGTGGTGGTGCATGCCTGTAATCCCAGCACTTGAGAGGCTGAAAACAGGAGGATTGCTACGAGTCCAACCTATGTAGATTGTGTACTAAATACAAAAAAGAAAGAAAGAAGGAAGGAAAGAAAGAAAGAGAGTTTTGTCTTTGTAATTTTGCCATGAGACCCGCTTTGTGTGCTCTACGGCAATCCTGTGGGCTCCCTCATGCCAGCCGCATGTCTGCTGTGCCCAAGTGTGGGGAAAGTGGGGCTGTCGGAAGTTTGTACCACGAAGCACCTAGGCTCCAGAGCACCCATCTTTCCCCATTCTGTGGGAAGTCAAGTATTAAAGGAGGACCACTAGAAATACTTAGGGCTTGCCCTTCTGTGTTATGCATGTTTCATGGCTGGATTCCTCAGTTGGGCCTTTTCACATTGGCAAAAACCCATGGGCTTCTGCTGAGGGGCTCATTTACTGCCTTATTTGGGTTCCTGGAGGTAGGCAAGCTGCTATTATCAGGCAAAGAAGACCCTGATTTTCCCCAGATGGAAGAGGCCTGTGGTTGGGAACTTCCTTTGGTGGGTGGGAACTGTGTGTCTGGAGGTAGAATCTGCCTGGAGGGGGCTTTAGGCATTAGGGTCCTGGGACAGCAGGGACAGCACCTTTCATACAGTGCCTGGGGTCACACTGTACTAAAATGAGGTAGCATCTCATGGGTGTGTTGTGTTCCACCCCTATGACCTACAGTTTTGTAGGCTCCTCATTTCTTGTAGTAGATGAGGTGTGTACAGCTTGGCTGAGAGCAAGGAGAAAGCCCCTGGGCTTTAGAAATTGGGAATAGCTGTGGAGAGCTTTGTGGTTGGGGGCTGTCAGGCAGACCAGGGAGAAACATCTGGGCTGGGACCAGAGGTCAGCAGGACTGACTTTGAACTTTACTTCCTCTACTCCCTCATTTGGGCTGGTTCATTCAGCAGCACTCCCAGGAGCTCTCCTCTTCCTGGGGAGTCTTGACCCTATTCCTGCCTGTGCTGAGCTTTATGTCTTCCCCCAGGTTATGGCATCTTGGGCAGGGATGCTATTCCAGTTGCAGAGGAAGCCTTCCCTGGGCACAGCTCTGCCAGCAGCTTACAGTGGCTACACTGGAGGTGTGGGCCTTCTTATAAAGTGGAGTGGTATAGACAGTTGCCAGATTCTTCTCCTGTGTGTTGTCACCCTGAAACTTTCTTTTTTCTTTTTAACGTTATTGTTGATACAGGGTCTTGCAATGCAGCTCGGACTCTAGTGTTACAAGATACAGCAGCAGGGATCAAACTCAGGACTTTGTGTATGCCAGGCAAGCACTTAGTCCACTGAGCTGTCTCCTCAGTCCACACCCTGGAACTTTCAAAGATAGGGCACAGTCTGACTGCTCTTCCTCCCTCAGCAGTCTGTGTTCTGCAGGCGCATGTGATACCTTGATGCTTAGGGGAAGCACTGCTGAGCTTGCTAAGAACCAGCTCTAGCTCTTTATAGAGGATATCTGGGCTCTTGGTGTTCACAAGTCATGTGAGTACCAAAAAAGGCAAGGAGGGCCTGGGGATGCATCTCAGTGTTGGGGGCTTACCTAGCATGCCACAGAGACAAGGAAAGTGGGATGGAATTCTTTCTTGAAAAACAATGAGGGCTATGCTACTGTTGAGAAATTTGACCTCGACCAGGCATGGTGGTGCCTGTTTGTGATCCCAGCACTTGAGAGGCTGAGGCAAGAGGATCACCCTGAGATCAAAGCCAATCTGGGCTATATAAGCATAGCCTACATTACATAATGAGACCCTGTCTCAGAAAACCCCCCAACCCAAAAGAAATTGACCTCTTAAGTTGACAGCTTGGAACCTATCATTCCTGTCTTTTAGTTATTATAAAGGGACAGTTTTCCTGTTCACTCTAAAATTCCTCCTGCAGACCAGCCTTTTATTTGACCCAGGCATGATTCACTGCATTTCTTGCCCTGTTCTGTCCTTGGAAAAAGCAAGTGATCATCTCAGGGTGCTCAAGAGGTAAGGGGACTTTGCCTTCAGGACATAGCTTCTGTCATAAGAAATCCTGAGAACTTCTGGGAAGATGGCAGAGCAGTAAGCAACAACAAATCAATCTTTCCAAGACTTGGAATCCAAACATTGGAAAATAACAGCTTGGGGAAGAAAAGGAGAGAGGAGTCTCCCTAGGACTCAGGAGGGATCTGGGCAGAAAATTGGAGCCCACAGATAAAGGGAAGGGACAGCCCACAACACAGAAAAAAGAGGGGGGAAACTTGCACTTCTCACCAGCTCCTGGCTCAAGTCATGAGAAAGGAGAATCAAATCTACAGAGATGCAGTGATGGTGGGTGCCTCCAGAGGCCCCCAGGGACGGACATACCATACAGCAGAGCAGCAGGTGCTGTGTGCTACAGCAGCTGGTCAGGGACTTCAGCTCAAGTGGCTGTAGTGTCCGCTGGAGATGGTGCTCGGTCCAGTGCCACATTAGGGAGCAGGCAACTGAAGCTGTAACTCAGAGCAGCTATGTGTGGGCTTTGTCACAGGGTTCCCGGGGCTGAAATCCCGTAGAGACTGAGTGAAGGACAACCACAGGAGATGGCCACAGTGAGGGAGCCATGGTCAGGCCAGCAAGAAACACCCAGAGTGTTGTAAGCTGAACAATTCAGGCCCCAACTCCATAACCAGAGCCCAGCATAGGCCTGAACATCTGTGGAGTTGAAGGCACCAGGTTTGGCATCCTGCCTTACTCGTACTGCAGAGTTGCTGGAATCATCCAGCATGGATCTGGGCTTTATTTATTCTTTGCTTTTTGTTGTTTTTATTTGTTTATTGTTAGGATTTTTAGCAGTGCAGCAACAGCAGTGGTAGTGGTGGCCCAGCAGAAAAGCAGAAATAAGAGGCAGAGGGAGAGCCTTTGTTAATGATAAACTGAAGACATGGAGAAGATTGAGAGCAGGGAGATGGGAAGATCCTCTGACCTGAGACAGGGAGGATGAGACTTTATGGACTTTTGCTATGGTGGAGTTTGAGGGGCAGGTTCAGTGACACACAGGAGCTAATTGGAGGCTCCTTTGTGTGCACAGGAAAGATAAGAAGTTGTTTCCAGGGCTGGAATAGGGAAGAAGGAGGTAGTGATCATTGGGAAGATAAGCTGAAGTTTTGGGGATTCAGCCATGTTGTGAATCAGAGCCATGATAATTTAGCAGTTTGTACTTGAGTTGGAACCTGTCATTCCTATCTTTTAGTTGTTATGAAAGGGCAATGAATCTTTTAGACTGCTTCCTGCATCTTGGGGGTGAGGAGTTTGACAGGATGATGGTTCATGCCCATGTAGAAGGTAGTACCAGGTGTTTCAGCCAGGATGAGAAGTTTATCATTAGTGAAGGCTCACATTCAAGATTGAAGAAATCTTGTGTGGCATCTGAAGGTTGTCTGGATAAACAGTGCAGAGTCTGGGAGTGAACAAAAGCACTAGCAGAAAGTAGGGAATCAGAAAACAGATGGGAAGGCAATACAAGAGTTACTCTGGGGTATTTTGAACTTTTTTTTTTTTTTTTTTTTTTTTTTTTTTTTTTTTGAGACAGGGTTTCGCCATGTGGTTCAGGCTGACCTTAAGCTCACTTTGTAGCTCAGGCTGGTCTTGAACTCACAACAATCCTCCTGCTTCAGCTTCCCAAGTGCTGGGATTACAGGCATGCGCCACCACGCCTGGCCCTGAAGTTTTACTTAGGTGAAGATGTGTAGGTGACAGGAGTTGTGAAGACCACTCAGGTGACAAGGGCTCGGGATCAAGAGAAGCAGAGTTTTTGAGATGGGGCATGGTGGTGTGCACCTGTAATCCCAGCTCTTGGGAGGCTGTAAACAGGCAGATCACTGTAGGCCTGATCTAGTAGTGAGATCCTGAACACCCTGTAGACCCTTCCCTTAAAAATACAAAAAGAAGAAGAAGAGGAAGAGAAAGAAGAAGAAGAAGCGGAAGAAGAAAAAAGAAGGAAGAAGAGGAAGAAGAAGGAGGAGGAAGAGGAAGGAGGAGGAGGAGGAAGAGGAGGAAGGAAGGGAGGGAAGGGAAGGGAAGGGAAGGAAAGGAAAGGAAAGGAAAGGAAAGGAAAGGAAAGGAAAGGAAAGGAAAGGAAGGCAGAGTTGGGTGGAGAGGAATTGTCTGGGCACCACTTTGCTCGTGTGATGTGGAGTCAGGAGGTCAGGCCAGTGACCTGTATCACTGTGCTGTTGAGAGGACAACCAGGTGGGGACCTGTCCATATAGAATCTAATCCTGTAGGTGTAGAGGAGATATAGATGTTGCTGATTGAGTGCTATCTATTGGTTGTGGGAGGCAGGCATCTGTGTATTCCCCAATTGTGTTTAGGGGCTATTGGATGTTAGGGAACACAAGGGCTGAAGGATCCTGAAGGCAAACTAGTGTAGAGATGGCATGGGTGACACAAGTAGGACTGGAAGTGTCCCAGAGTATTAGTTGATAAGAGAAGAGGGAAAAAGGAGGGAAGAGCTGGCTGAGGGTGGCTATTTAGGACAAGCATTGTAGAGAGAGGTGAAAGAGAAGTGGAGCTTTTGGTGGAGAGCTCTGTGTGAGAGGAATGGGGCAGGTTGGGATCACAGGGAAATTATGAGTGAAAAACAGTGTCTAGAGCTGGCAGGGAATGGGCCCTTTGTGAAGGGGTCTTGTAAATCAGCCATCAACACCCACTATGGAGACTATAGATCTAATACAATGTCCTAAAAACTCAAGAAGAACACTATTTGTGGCTCCTGTATCAATAAGAAAAGAGTATCCTACCTGAGATGTTCAGCAAGACTCAGGGCTCTGACAAAGATACCTCAATGGGGGGGATGAACCGAAGCCCATCATTCTTCTTCAGCAGCAAGACCAAGCAGGTCAACTATTGATAGATCTGGCTGTAGCAAGTTCTCCTGTGAGGGCAGGAAACTGGATGACATCTGCTCTCTGGTGGTTTGAGCAGTCATATTTCCAGTGACCCTTGAGCTTGTAGACGGGACTAGGTCCTGGTGGTAGCTGTAGGTCAGGACAGGCTCATGCTCAGTATCTTTTTTTGCTGCACTTGAAACCATCCAGGAGGGACTCAGGTAGCACCATTTTTTTAGACATAGAATTATCTTACTAAGGTCCTGCTTTGATGGGAGTCCCATGTGTTGCAGCCACAAAGCTTGTGTATAGTTAATATTTGTCTCTATTATTGAAGACACAGAAAGCCAGATTAAGTCTCCTTGGTGGGGTTTGAGGCCCGAGATCTGTCTTTTTAAGCTTGGCATGAATGTCAGGAACAAATAGAATTATAAAATAGGAATTAATAACAATTGTTCCTTAAGGAGAATCTGGGTCTACATTATACTTAGTTGGGAACTACATACTCAGTTATTTTTTGTATACTTCATTATTACAATTTTTTTTTTTTTTTTTTTTTTTTTGTCTTTTTGAGACAGGGTCTAACTATGCAGTTCAGGCTGGCCTTAAGCTCACTTTTGTAGCTCAGGCTGGTCTTGAACTCACAACAATCCTCCTGCCTCAGCCTCCTGAGTGCTGGGATTACAGGCCTGCGCCACCATGCCCGGCCAATTATTACAATTTTATCTGAGTATTAAGCATCTTGAAATATAAATTGCATCCAGAAAACTGTTATTACCACCCATAGATGTTCTAGTAGTTAAATCGCTGTAGAATGTTAACAGACAACAGTTACATAATTTTAGAGATCATTTGACATCAATAGTTATACATAGCAGCATAGCATAACAGTCATGATGAAACCTCCATTTTAACTAAGTATCTCTAAATGTACACAGAATACATATCACATATTTTTGTTAGAAAATTATTATTTGATGACCTCATATTGGCTTGACATGAACTTCTTATTACAGATATCTGGAGCATAAGAGAAAGGTATATGTTCAAACCTAAAGGAAAATATATATTGTGGAATACTATGCATTTGGAAGGCATGAATATATTTAAAATATTGAGAGCATCTTTTATGAGAAAATCTTATTTTTTTTTCTGAAAAACTTGTTCTTTCAACCAACGACCAAATTATTAGGATTGCCTTTAAAGAGACTGTGGAGATTATTGAGGGCTTTTAATTAATGGGCAAAACTAGGCCACAGCTCTTTCCACCAATTATAGTACTATCCAATAATGTCTTTTTTGTTTCTTTGTTTTTTGTTTTTGCAGTATCAGGGATTGAACTCAGGACACTGTGCTTGCCAGGCAGGCGCTTATTCTACTGAGTTATCTCCCCAGTCCCTCTCCCCATTTTAACAATTTTTGTTTAATTATAAACCAGTTTTGATATTACTTAGACCATAGGAGTAAGCATGCTTCTAAGTCTCAAACTCAAATTAAAAAGGGGAACAGCTAGGGCCAGCCAGATAGCTCGGATTAAAGTGCCTACTTAGGCAGACATGAACCAGGGTTCGATCCCCAGCATACTGTGCCAGGCCCACCCCCAGGTGCAAGCTGAGACAGCAATTGAGACTAGATGTGGTGGGGCAGGCCTGTAATCTCTTCTTGGGAGGCTGAAAACTGGAGAATCACTGTGAGTCCAATCAGTCTAGTAGGACCCTATAGACCCTGTACTAAATATATAAAAAGAGGAACAGCTGTTCACAAAATGACAAACATATAAATACATAGAACATCTTTACAAAATCGAAGTTTTTTATTTAATTAATTTATTTATTTATTTTTAGCCTCTAAGTCAGATGTTATTTTATTTCTCAGCATATGACAATGTAAATTCTTCAAAGGAAAGGCAAAGACTGGCAACAGCTGGAAACAATATCCTCACTAATGTAACTCTAAATCCATTAAGAGAAACCATCTAATACTTTTTTTATAAGGTTAAAAAGAAACAGCACAGCCGCTTTGCAGATGCCTCTATCTATCCTCTTGGTCTTTTGTTGCCAACCATGGTCAACCAATATCACTGCTGATGGTGAGCCCTTGGGCTGTATCTCTTTTGAGCTGTTTGCAGACGAAGTTCCAAAGACAGCAGAAAACTTTTGTGCTCTGAGCACTGGAGAGAAAGGATTTGGTTATATGGGTTCCTGCTTTCACAGAATTATTCCAGGATTTATTTGCCAGGGTGGTGACTTCACATGCCACAGTGGCACTGGCGACAAGTCCATTTATGGGGAGAAACTCGATGATGAGAACTTCATCCTGAAGCACACAGGCCCGGGCATCTCGTCCATAGCAAGTGCTGGGCCAGACACAAATGGGTCCCAGTTTTTCATCTGCACTGCCAAGACGGAGTGGCTGGCAAGCACATGGTCTTCAGGAAGGTGAAAGAGCATGAACACAGTGGAGGTCATGAAGTGCTTCAGGTCCAGCAACGGCAAGACAGCAAGAAGACCACCATCACCTTCTGTGGACAGCTCTAACGCGTGTGACTTGTGTGTATCGCCACCACCAGACCAGACTGTGCCTCTAGCTCAGGGGAGCACCCTGCGCCCTACCTGCTCAAAACGCACCATCATCTCTGCTCTTATCGCAGTTCTTGGGTTCCATGTTTTCCTTGCTCCCCTCCAAAGGTACCTGGATTGCAGAGTTAAGTTTATGGTTAAGCTGTGGATAACCCACTTTTATTGTGGACTGCTGATCTGTGTTGGATTGTTCTATTTTAAAAATATATAAAAAATATATATATGTGTGTGTATATATATATATATAATTAGCTATCCATGTTTTGAAAATCAGAACATATGTATTGTTGTATGGTACCCTGTTTATGTCATTTTTTCTATTTGTTTTTGTTTCTACTTTTCACTTTTCAAGTTAAAATACAAATAAATAATGGTTTTAAAAAAAAAAACAACAACACAGGCACAAGCAAATCAACAGCTCTTGACTGGATCCCTACACTGGAGAAAGATTTACCCCTAAACCTGTGGCTGTCAGGACTGCCTCTAAAGACTTCAGCCACTCTTTGGATGGTAAAGTCAGTAACTGTAGTCAACTGCACTGGGGAGGAAGTTTGAAATAAACTGGGAATTGCAAGAGGATCAAAAGTCACTGAAGTAACAGCACTGGAAATGTGTAATCTTAGAGCAAAATGAGTACCAAATGGCAGATTAGTATTCACCGGCATTTTCTTCCCCAAACAGGGAGCAGAGATGGGCAACCACATGTCTGCAAGTACCAAGTGGTCTTTGCATGGTAATTATTTTAAATTCAGAAACAGAAGCAGCCTTGTAATAGCAAATGCAATCTTGGTTGATCCAGGGTCTTCTGCTCTGTTCATGAAAGAACTGCCCAAGGATGCCCCTTTAGGCCAGTGAGATGGCTCAGTGGAATAAGCACTTCCCTAGCAAATGCAAGGGCCTGAGTTCAATCCCCAGTTCTGTAAAAACAAAAACCAAAACCAAGGATGCCCCTTCAAAGGCGCACATGATTTCCCTTAGTAGTGAGGCTCTCCTGGCTGTGTCACCACCCACCAGCTAGGCTGGCTCAGGACAGGAAATGGTGTCAGAAAGCACCACAGTCTGATGCCAGGTCCTTCGGTCGCAAACACCTAGGACAGTGAGAAAGATCATAGACGAGCCCTTGGGAGGCCTGGTCTTCATCCCCTGCTTCCCATCTCCTTGTGGAGGACATTTCCTCAGGGTGAGCATAGTCCAGAGTTTGTCCTAACCTACAGTGACTGCTCACTGCTCTGGGCTCCATACCCCTCGCTGGGCTCTCACAATTCAGCTCTTGTGGGCAGCTAGGAAAGCAGATGAAAACAATTACCATACAGCTCATCAGAGGCTCTGCAAGTGCTTCGTCATCTGTGTGCATAGAGGACTCCTCCTCAAGCAGCGAAGGCCACAGAAAACGTCACTCCCACCAATGGCCACAGTCGCTGTCTTCCCTCCAGCCCCCTTCCCCATAACCTCAGCCTGAGTTCACTGCTTCTCCTGAAGCTGAAATATATCTGTTTGCTTTATTTCATTGATTTTTCCCCCACTAACCATAGATTTTTTTTTTTGGTGCGGAACTGGGGATTGAACTGAGGCCCTTGCACTTGCCAGGGAAACGCTTATTCCACTGAGCCATTTCCCTGGCCCCCCACTAACCACAGAAACAGGCTGGTGGGATAGATGGGAAAAGGACACGAAAGACCGAATGGCCATGAAGCAGCTGCCGGTCCTACAGCCCCTGAGCAATCTGGCCTGGTGCGCCTCTAAACTGCGCCCTCCTCATCCATTGCTTCAGCGCTGCTGCCAGTGTTCTGCTCAGCCTCTGGCTCGGCAGGCAGGATGCTCGTGACAGTGTGCAGGAGCACTTCGATTTACTCCTCCATGAACTGCTCCTCCATCCTCCACCATCAGCTGGATCTCCACAGTAGTCATCAGCCGGTTGTTCAGCAGCTGCAGCTTTACAGCCTTCATACGTGATGGTGTTCAGGTTCTGTTGCCCAGTGCTGTGTTTCACCTTCCTGCTTTCTTTCTGCTGCTCTTTCAGATCAGTCAGCAACTGAAACACCTTGTAGTTACTAAGCAGTGCAGAATTTGCATCTTTCACTTCCGTGTTGTGCCCACTTTATCTTGGATGAGGAGGCTAAACTGCACCACCTCTGTGTCCTCCTTCCACACTATCAGAGTTGGTTTTTTTTTTTTTTTTTTTTTTTTCATGTATGTAGTTCTTATAGGATCTCATTACACAGCTCAGACTCATAGTGATCCTCCTATTTTCAGCCTCCCCAGCGCTGGGATTACAGGAATATACCACTATGCCTGGACTCTGGCCTGCTGGTACAGCACGTGGTACTGGGGACTGAACCATGGTCCCTGAGCTTCCTAAGCTTGCCTAAACAGATGCTTTAGTCTGCTGAGTTATCTTGCTGGCCCCTCAAATATATTTTTATAAAATTAGATTATAATATAACATTTTAAAGTTTGCAATTATAAAAAGACTATAGTCAGAACTTTTGTAGGACAATTAATAGAGATCTCAAGAATTTGTAAAACAAAAAACTTCTTATTTATAGTTAGCATATATCACAGGAGTGGTTGCAAGATGGCGTGGCCTGTCATATGATGAGGCACCACAAGGTTGAAATCACAAGAGAAGAGACTGTAAGATGCTGGAAGATACATTAAAAAGGAAAATGAAGGGCTGGCAAGATAGCTCAGCGGTCTAGAGCGCCTCCCAGGGACCGCGGTTTGAGCCCCAGCACCACATGCCATGCCAGCCCCTCCCCTCAGGGCCGGCTGAGCTCACACCCTACCCCCGCGGGAAAAAAAAAAGAATCCGTGATGTGTAGCGAGACACTGTAATAAATAAAGGAATTTAAAAAAAAAAAAAAAAAAAAAAAGGAAAATGAAAATGCTGGATAGCCACATGGTCCAGAAGAATGGCAATGACTCATCATGTGACTGGTGCCACAAGTCGGCACTCTGATATCACAGGAAGAGCTACCACATGGTGGGGTGGATGGCCACATGGCACATAAGATAGCAGTGGCTTGTCATGTGACAAGGGGCCCCACATCAGCACTCTTGATGTCACAGGAGTAGTGACCATATGATGGCTGTAGATGGCCATATGGTGCACAAGATGGTGTCAGCTGGCCACATGGTGAACAGTCTCAAGCTATCGGTGCAACTAGGGGAGGTTTAGTCATGTGTGGAACAGGGAAAGTATGAGAGGAGGGGCCACAGCCATGTGAGGTTCCAATATGGGGGAGGAAAGAGGTTACAGAATCTACAGAGGCAGAAACACAGGGCAGAGATGTTGCTACAAAGTGTAGAGAAAGTAAAGGCATAGCAGTCGGAGGAGACTGACAAGACAGAGTTTCCAGTGGAGGGGGTGGAGAGAGTAGTACCAGTGGATTAGCAGAGGGATCAGGAGATGGGAGAGGGATAACAGGAATCTGGGAAGGTCATGGGTCAACAAGACCTTTTTCAGAGTCAACAAAGGCTTTTAAGGGATTTCTGACCATTTGCCATAATGATAATAGAAATTTTAAGGTTTCAGTTTCCTCAGGCTGTTGGCTGACATTGTTGAGTTTATATTGTGGCCAAGCCATCTGGCATAAAAAAAAATTAGTCATTCAAGTTTGAGATATCCTTGAAATCCAGAGGTGCTAAGGTTCTTTAGGAGATAAGCTAGCAGTGTGTGCTTTGGAAGATAGGAAAAATATTTACCATGATGGTCAAATTAAAAGTGACCCAAAAAGCCGGGCGTGGTGGCGCAGGCCTGTAATCCCAGCACTCGGGAGGCTGAGGCAGGAGGATTGTTGTGAGTTCGAGACCAGCCTGAGCTACAAAGTGAGCTTAAGGCCAGCCTGAACTGCATAGTGAGACCCTGTCTCAAAAAGACAAAAAAAAAAAAAAAAAAGAAGTGACCCAAAGTTTAGGGCAAAAGCCTGACATCACTTTTTAACTTGGAGTGAGTGTGAGAGAGGGCCAATACCCACTTTAGCAGTCATCATTAGAAAAAGCAAGGGTCCAGGGTCCAGATGGATGAGGGAGCCAGGGAGGTGGGGAGGGTCCCCACTTGATCTCATGGTTTTCTAAACAAGGAAAGAAACAAAACAATCAAGACTCTGTAGAGACAAATTTTTTGTATCACCTGTGTGGATTGATATTGGTCAGTGTTGGAGGCAAGCTAGCAACAGCAGGTGGTGGAGGCAGAAGCAGAAGGCATTGGTGAGGGCACTCAAAATCATGGCAGGGGATGCCTGAGAGCTACATAATTCACCAGCCCGAGTCACAGCACCAAAAAATGTTAGGTTTTATCAGCAGCAGCTGCAGCAGAAAAGCAGAAATAAAGGGGAGACTTTATTAACTCTGAAGACAGAGAGGATTGAGGGCAGGGAGATGGGAAGATCCTCTGACCTGAGACAGGGAGGATGAGACTTTATGGACTTTTGCTATGGTGGAGTTTGAGGGGCAGGTTTAGTGACGCACAAGGAGCTAATTGGAGGCTCCCTTGTGTGCACAGGAAAGATAAGTTGTTTCCAGGGCTGGAGTAGGGAAGAAGGAGGGAGTGGTCATTGGGAAGATAAGCTGAAGTTTTGGGGATTCAGCCATGTTGTGAATCAGAGCCATGATAACTTAGCAGTTTGTACAGGCTGGAGCCTATTTGTGGTTTCGTGAGTGTGAACATTTTTTAGTTTAGTTTTATTTTGTTGTTTCCTTCCTGTCTTCTTCAAGTTTGAATAATCTTCCTTTTCCCTTTAGTCTTGCTTCTAATCTCTTTCTGTTCTTTATTTCCTTTTATATTTTTCCTTAGTGTCTTTTTGTTGTTTTGTTTGGGTTTTTTGTCTTTTTGAGACAAGATCCCACTGTACAGTTGAGGCTGGCCTTGAGTTCACTTTGTAGCCTGGGCTAGTCTCGAACCTGCAATGATCTGCCTATCTCAGCCTCCCAAGTGCTAGGATTACAGGCATGGTGAAGCAT
Source organism: Ctenomys sociabilis (assembly GCA_004027165.1). Taxonomy (NCBI): domain Eukaryota; kingdom Metazoa; phylum Chordata; class Mammalia; order Rodentia; family Ctenomyidae; genus Ctenomys; species Ctenomys sociabilis. The sequence goes on from PVKA01012744.1 coordinate 29,394, forward strand.
GTCAGTAATGTATTTGATGCTATTGTTATGGTCTTTTCTTTTTTTTTTTTTTTTTTGTGGGAGTGGGGATTGAACTCAGGCCTTTGTGCTTACCAGGGAAGCGCTTATTCCACTGAACCATGTCCCCAGCCCGGATGCTACTGTTATTGATCTGCCTATCTCAGCCTCCGAAGTGCTAGGATTACAGGCATGCATCACCATGCCCCACTTTTTTGTTGTTGTTGTTTTATTTTTGTTGTTTTGAGACAGGGTTTTAACTATGTAGTTCAGGCTGGCTTTGAACATACTGTTTAGCCTGGGCTGGCTTTAACTCTCAGTCATTCTCTTGACTCAACCTCTCAAGTGCTGGGATTACAGATGTGTGCCAGCACATCCAGCACTGTATGTAATTTTCTGATTTCTTTTAGATTTTGTTATATAACTATAAATCTTGTACCTACAGTTAAGGTGGTAAATTAACGGGTATCACAGTTTCTCATTTTGTAGACTGCATTTGATGCTATTGTTATTGTTGATTGTACTATAGCCAAGGTAACATAGTTGTGATCAGCTTTTTTTTTCTTGTATGCCAATATCAAGATTATCTGGGGGATCATAGACAATACCATGGTCCAGTACCAAAGCACTGAATCCAACCTTTTGTCCCTGACAAATTGAAGAGGCAAGATCTTGGGGCAGACTCAAAAGCTAGTATGCCTATGAAACATCTTTAAAAAGTAGCCATTTTCTAAAGAGGTCTTAGTACTAGTAATAAAGCTACCTGTAAGCAATTTACAAGCATCAACACAAAGAAAGAAGATGCCCATAATGAAGGAAATGATTAGTGAATCTAGAGTACATACAGGTAAGAAATATAGAGCAGCTTAGGAAAATGATGGAAACCATGGATGCCCAACGTAGGAAAGAACTGAATTCTATAAAAGAGATTCAAATAGGTATCTTAAGAGAGGAATTCTTTTGAAAGTGTAGGCAATAGAAAGATAAACTATCAGATCCAGAAGACAGGGGCTGGGGATTTGGCTGCATGGTAGGATGCTTGCCTGGCAAGCTGGAAGTCTTGGGTTTGGTCCTCAACACCAAAAATAAAAAAATAAAATAAATAAACCTTTCCTAGAAGACACATTTGTGGTTGGAGATCATCAAATGAAAGACCTCTTAAAAATAATGAGGGTCTACTGAAAATCTAGTAGCTGCTAGATGATGCAAAGAACATTAATAGATTAATCGAAATCAGTAAAAAAAAGAAAAAAAAATCAGAAGAATAACACAAAGCATATAAAAGTCCTATTCACAGAAGTAATATCAAAAATTTCTCAAGTATTAAAAAAGGATTTAACAGGGCTGGGGAGATGGTTCAATAGAATAAGCACTTCCCTGGCAAGTGAAAGGGCCTGAGTTAAATCCCTGGTTCTGCCAAATAAATAAATAAATAAATAACATCTAAATGAGGCATATAAAATTCCAAATAGGATCAGGAAGAAAAAAAAAAAAACTGCAGCAAGCTATATAATCGTCAACATTCCATAAATTTAACACAAGAGCAAAATATTAAAAGCTATTAGAGAAAATCAACAAATCATCTATAAAGGAAAACTCATCAGAATCATAACCAACATCTCAACATAAATCATTACATCAAGATCTTAGAGTGAAGTATTTCAGGCCCTAAAAGAAAACAACTTCCAGCCTTGACTTGATGAACCTTACAAAATTATTTTTCAAAATTAATGGAGAAAGCTTGTCATAGTGGTACCTACCTGTAATCCTAGCACTTGAAAGGCTGAGGCAGCAAAATGTTGAGTTTGGGGTCAGCCTGAACTACATAGGAAGTTCCAGTCTCAAATAAATAAATGGATAGATAGATAGATAGATAGATAGATAGATAGATAGATAGATAGATAGATAGATAACACCTAAAAAACATGACCACCAGACAAGCGCTCCAAAAAGTTCTGAAGGGTATTCTAGAGAAAGACAGTAATTCCATGAGTTCCAAAAGAATCAACCTACCAGTTAAGGCAGACAGTTAAACAGATGGGAAAGGAAACCAGTAATAGGAAAATAGTATGTATGCCAGTTATGTAAAGGTCTTAATTTACCAATCAAAAGAAACAAATGGATCAAGGAAAAAAAATCCCACAATATGCTGCATACAGGAAACGCATGTAACTCAAAAAGCTATTCGCAGACTGAAAGTTAAAGGATGGAAAATAATACTCCATTCAATAGGAACCCAGAAAAAATCATGGTAGCTATTCTGTTTCCAAATAGAGTATATTTCAAGCCAAGATTGATCACAAGAGACAAAAAGGTCACTATGTACTTGTTAGAGCAAAAATCCAAGAACAGATAACAATCCTAAGTATGTATGTACCAATTACCAGCAGATTAAGCTATATAAGACATTAATGGATATGAAAAATCGATAAACACTAATACAGTTGTAATGGGAGAACTTTAATACCCTATTGTCACAACTAGATCAACTAGACCAAAAATAAATAAATTAAATTAAATTAAATTAAAAAGAAATATTAGAGCTGAAATAAACCTTTGAACAAATGGTGTTAGTAAATATCCACAACATGGTCCTCCCCACAGCAACAGAATACACATTCTTCTCAGAAGTATATTGGACTTTGTCCAAAACAGCCTACATACTAGCTTTTAGAGTTTGTTTAAGTAAATGCAAAAAAATTGAAATTATCCCATGAATATTTTTAGATCGTAGTGCAATTAAATTGGAAATCAATGGCAAAATAAACCACAATAAACTACATAAATACATGGAAATTAAATAATACCCTCTTGAGCAACCAGTGGGCCACAGGTGAAACTGGACAGTTTTTACAATTAAAGAATAATACCAGTATGATATACTGAAATTTATGGGCCACAGTGAAAGCAGTCCTATGAAGGAAATTTATAGCAGGGAATTCTCACATCAGAAAAACATAGGGAGCTTAAATAACCTAATGTTGAACCTCAAGCTTCTAGTAAAAGAAGAGCAAATTAAACCTAAAATGAATACAAGGGACTAAACTATGAAGATCAGAACAGAAATTAATGCAATTGAGACCTAAAAAACATTTCAGTTAATCAAGTAGACATCATTAGCCAGCCTTATCAAAAAAAAAAAAAAAAAAAAAAAAAAAGGAAAGATGGGCTGGGGAGATAGCTCAGTAGAATAAGAACTTGCCTGGCAAGCATAAGGTCCTGAGTTCCATCCCCAGTACAGCAACAGCAACAACAACAAAAAAGAAAAATTTCAAATCCATGTGATTAGGTATGAAAAGGAAAAATTACAACTGATCCTGTAGAAATTGAGAATATTTTCAGTACCTGCTTTGAGAACTTGTAGTTTACTAAAATGGAAAACTCAGAAATAGATTCTTTTTTTTTTTTTTTTTGTGGTACTGGGGATTGAACTCAGGGCCTTGTGCTTGCCAGGCAAACACTTATTCTACTGAGCTATCTACCCGGCCCAACAGATTCTTAGCAATATGAATTCCAAATGCCAAATCGAGAAGATATAAAAATTGTAAATAACCCAATATCAGTCAATGAAATTGAAATAATTTAAAAACTACTAACAGAAAAGCCCAGGTCTTTATGGATTCACTGCTACAATCTGTAAGAACTTTAGAGATTGAGGGCCTGCCAGAGAGTTCAGTGGACTAAAGCACCTGCTTAGGCAGATGTAGTAGCCAGGGTTCAATCCCCTACATGCTGTGCCAGCCCCACCTCTTATTGAGACTGGGCGTGGTGACTCATGCCTGTAATCCCAGCTCTTGGGAGGCTGAGAACAGGAGAATCACTATGAGTCCAATCTATGTAGTGAGACCCTGTAGACCCTTAATAAAATAAGAGAAGATCTTTAGAGACCATCTAATGCCACTATTCCTCAAACTCTTAAATGAATTTACTTATTTATTTATTTTTGCAACACCATGGATTGAACTTGGGACCTTGTGCTTGCCAGACAGGCACTTATTCAGTTGAACTACATCTCTGGCCCTTCTTTAATCAAATTAAAAGGAAAACAATACTCCGAGCATCATCAGGCATTGCCCTGATATCAAAACTAGGGAAGGATCCAACGAAGAAGAACTACAGGCCAGTCTCCTTAATAAACATAGATGCAGAAATTCTCTGTAGGATGCTGGCAAGCAGAATGCAGCAAATCATCAAGAGATCATATACCATAACAAAGTAGGAGTCATTCTAGGAGTGCAGGTATGGTTCTTTGTACTCAAATCATTAGGTATAGTACATCACATTAACAGAACCAAGGACAAAACCATACAACCCTCTTGATAGATGCAGAAAAGGCATTTGAAAAAATTCAACACCCATTCATGCTGAAAACCCCATAAATTTTATTTATTTATTTATTTATTTATTTTGCAGTGCTGGGGATTGAACTCAGGACCCTTTGCTTTCCAGGCAAGCACTTATTCTACTGAGCTATATCCCTAGTCCCTCACAAAAATTTAGAATGGGTGGTCTTTGTATCAATCTGACAAAAGCCACCTATGACAAACCCACAGCCAACATCATTTTAAATGGTCAGAAACTGAAAACTAACTCTAACATCAGGAACAAGATAAGGATGCCCACTATCAGCACTTCAGTATAGTTCTGGAAACATTATCCAGAGCAATTAGACAAAAGAAAGAAAGATAGAGAAAGAAGCAAAATTATTATTATTTCCAGATGACATGATACTCTACATAGAAGACCCCCAAAACTCCAAGACTTCTAGGTTTAATAATGAAATTCAGTAGTGTAGCAGGATACAAAGTCAACATGCAGTAGGAGAAACATGTTCAGATGAAAGGAAGGGCAAAAAGAGCAGGACAGGGAAAGGAAAAGGAAAAAAAAAAAGAATTTAAGGGAAAAAAATGGAAACAAAGCTTTTGTAAGTGGGGCAGAAAGAAAGGCTGAAGGGAAAGAGAGTGGCCCCTCAAAAAAAGGCTCATTATATACAGGTGTAAATTCCCTATGATGAATGTGATCGATATACATGACAAATATGTAATAACAACAAAAGTTTTTTTAAGAATTCCAAAGTGAACAGGAGCCTCAGCTTTACCAAATGTGTTAGTTCTGACTGCAGGGTGCATGGGGTGTCATTTTTGCAGCTATTGTGAAGAATGCCCTGGCATTGTCCTTGGCACAGAACTGGGGTGAATTAAGACCCCTTAGAATCGTGTAGTGGTGCACATTTATGATCCCAGATACTGAAGAGGCTGAGAGGAGAATTACAAGATTAGGACCAGCCTGAGCAATGTAGTAAGACCTTTGCTCAAAATGAAAAGTAAAATTGATCTGGGCATGTAATTCCATGGCGAGGGAGAGCTTGTCTAGCCTGCATAAGGCCCTGGGTTCAATCTCCAGTGCCTAAAAAAAGAAAAGAGACCTTGAAAATGAATTTGTTTTTCAGTGCTTCGAGGACAACATTATTTTGCAAACAGTAGCTGTTTTCTTCTACAACTCATTTCCCTAAATTTTGTCACCTCAGCGGTCTCGAGGCCTGCCTGCTTTCAGAGCACCATGACTAAAGCTAGATGTTGGGGAGCTGGGGTTGAAATGAGGTTAATGTGAGGGGTATTTGGTTTGTATAGGTTCTGCCATGCGCCTGCATTATACACACATGTGTGAGTTCATTCTAGGGCATTGCTGGGAATGTGATGCAGACTCCTGACACCTTTCTCTCAAGCAACAAGTAAACCTATGTGAGGGGCTTTTGGTGGTGTTTTGTTTTTTGGTCTATCACCCTGGAGTGATATCTCCTCCCAAACATAAGACCAACAAGGTTTCTTTCTTTCTTTTTTTAAAAAATATTTTTCTTTTTCCTTTTTGGTGGTGCTTGAATATGAACCCAGGCCCTTCCCACTGAACTACAATCTTTTCCTTCCCATCTCCTTTCCCCTCCCCTCCCTCCTCTCTTCATTTTTCTTTGTTGTTATTTTTTTGTTTTGCTTTGTTTTTTGTTTTTTACTGAGATAAGGCCTTGGTAAATGTCTAGGCTGGACTTGACATATGATCCTCCTGCCTCAGATGTTTTATGATACTTGGGGTAAATCTCAGGAGACAAGTTGACTTCTCTCAGCCCCTGCCATAGGGATGAGGTAGGAGGGACTTAGAAGTACGCACTTGGACCATCGAAAGTAAAAGAAGGAGATAGCTCAATAGAATAAGTGTTTGCCTGGCAAGTGAGTTCAATCCCGGTACCTCAGAAAAAAAAAAAAAAAAAAAAAGACAGTAAAAGAAGATCAGTTGTTTTTGTGGACACACTCAACATCAAGGGAGCACCTGTGAAAATCAACAAAAAATAAATAGTCATGCATTTGATTTGTTAAGTTTGGGTTGTTTTAACAGAGAAAGTAATGGTGCTGGATGTTATACACATAAGACCAATACCTTGTTGTTAAATCAGTGCTGTGCTTCGCAGCTTTCTTCTGTTATCTGAATGTTGTTGGAAGTTCTAGCTTTGTATTGTGCCTACTTTAGGGATAAAACTTTCATTTTCATTGTGGGGAGAAAAAAAAAAAGAAATGTTCACTTGGAGAAAGAGCTGGGGCTGGGCAGGAGGGAGTCCTCTCCTGGTGGGACAGATGGACCTCCAGAGTCATCATTAACATTTGAAAGTCCCACACATACCCACAAGGCTGAGCACTTCATGGGTGGGTGGACTCTAGCAAGTGCTAGACCACTGTCAGAGGCTCATAGAGTGGAGGGAGTATCCAGGCATAAAGTCCAGGCCAGGTTCAAAAATGAGCCCACTGTGGTTCTGCCCAGACTTGAGAAGTGTGACCAAGGCTCTTGTTAAGAATGACCCTTTTGTTGACCACAGCAGACCTTGCCCTTGCTGGTAGGCCTTGTTAGTGTCCCCCTCCCTGCCCTGTCCCACACAAGCAGCACTTTGTGCAACACTGTGGCCACAAGTATACGTACAGTTTGGTGTGTATTGAGCAGCAGCATGGCAGAGTCCCTTATCTTGTCTTTGGATCTCCTCATAGTTGCCTAACAGGCTTCTCTCAAATTTAGCACATGCAAAGTGCCTTTTGATTATTCTTAGTTTGGATTTGCACATTTTAAAATCATTTTCAATTCTAGCTAATAAAAGGTCATGGTTCAAACCTTTCCAACCCCACTCCTGTTTTCACCCTGTGTCGCTGCTGGGTTTGGGGTATTTTTCTACAGATCTGTGATCAGATACTTCCCAGAGGCTCGGAGGCAACTGGTAGGCCAGTGTCTTAAACCAGGAGCCATGGTCCCACCTGCTGGCCACTTGCTAGTACTACAGGCCCCATGCATGTCCACCTTATTCTGGCAACTAGGATGTGGTAGAAAGCATTCCTGTGCGGGAATAAATGATCTGTGGCAGTGGACCACACAGAGTAGGCACACTCATCTCTGCTTATAGACGAGATAGACTTATATATTGTGCTAAATAAAGTTGCCCAGGATTACAACTAGTAAGAACAGGCAAATAGGAAGCCAACTCTCCCAGCTAATTTTGCTGCCATGCCTTCAGAGCCAGCTGATTCCAGCTGGAATTGGACAAGACAGTGGGTTGCATGAACAGTGAGGCTTTCTTCCTGAGCTCTTTCAGTTTGTTGATTCTGTTTCAGTTTGACTTGACTCTACATTTTCAGCTTTTTTTGGGGGGGTCGAGTTTTGAGACAGGGTCTCACTGTATAGTTCAAGTCAGCCTTAAACTTGCTATGTAGCCCAAGGTGACCTCAAACTCATGGTGATCCTCCTGCCTCAACCTCCTGAGTACTAAGATTACAGCTCTGCCACCAAGCCCAGCTAAATTTATCTTTCTTATGGAAGCTAGTACTCCATTGGTTATAAATACCAAGTCTTTCTTATTTATATGTTGATAGATATACATATGCTATTTCTAAGATCTAGCTATCATAAATGGTGGTGCTGTAAACATGAGTATATATAGATTGTTATAATACAGTTATTTTATTTTATTTTATTTATTTATTTATTTTGAGAAAGGGCCTCATTATGTAATTCAGGCTGGCCTTGAATTCACTGCATAGTCCAGGCTGGCCTTGAACTCTTGGTGATCCTCCTGCCTCAGCCTCTCAGGTGTATGCCACCATGCCCCTTTGTAATATTATGTTTTAACTCTTTGAGACAGGGTCTGACTGTATAGTTCAAGCTAGCCTTTAAACATTAGTGATCCTTTTGCCTCAGCCTCTCAAGTGCTGGAATTGTAGGGGTGTGCCACTGTGCCTAGCAACTCTTGGGAAGAAATATAGAAGGATAGCTGGGTCAGTGGAATTTCTATTTTTATTTATTTTTAAAAAAAGACTCTATGCTGATTTCTGTAATAGTTGTACTGGTTTACATTCCCACCAACAATGTAGAAGAGTCCCCCCCCACCATATCTTTGCCCACATTTGATATTATTAGATTTTCTGATGATAGCCATTCTTTCTGGGGACAAGACAGTATCTCCATGTGATTTTTGTTTATTTGTTTTGCTTTATGAATTTAGTACAGGGTATACAGGGTCTCACTATGTAGGTCGGACTTGTAGTGATTCTCCTGTTTTCAGCTTCCCAAGCCCTGGGATTACAGGCACAGGCCGCCACACCCAGTCTCAGTCTGTATGCCCCAAGGGCGGGGCTGGCATAGCAGGCCTGGGGATCAAGCCCCTGGCCCCTATATCTGCCTAAGCAGGTATTTTAGTCCACTGAGCTATTTGGCCATCTCTCTCCTTGTAGTTTTAATTTGCATTTCTCTGATGGAAAAGTTATGAGGAGCATTTTTTCAGACATTTACTGGCTATTTGTACTTCTTAAACAGAAATGTCTGTTCACTTTTCTTGTCCATTTTTTTTGATTGAATCTTTTTATTTTGGAAGGTCTAATTTCTTAGAGTTCTTCATATTTTTAATGTTAGTCCTCTGTGAAACAACAGCTAAAAATGTTTTCCCATTCTGTAGACTCTTTCTCTGATCTGATGGTTGTTTCCTTGCTGTGCAGAAACTTTTTAATTTGATGTGATCACATTGTTCTTGGTATTATCTCCTGTACCATTGGGGTTCTGTTTAGAAATCTTTGCCCTTGCCTGCATCTTAAAGAATTCTATTTTTATTTCTGCTTTAACATTTGGATCTTTGATCCATTTTGATTTTAGTTTAGTAAATGGTGAACTGTGTGGGTCTGGACTCAGTCTTCAGCATGTGGACATTCAGTTTTCCCAGCACCATTTATTGAAAGAGTCTGTCTTCTAATGTATATTTGTCAAAGATCAAAAACTGTATGTGCTGGGGGGAGGTGTTGGAGGAGGCTTCTGCTTCTTCTGTTCCATTGATCCATATAACTTTTTGTGCCAGTACCATGCTGTTTTAATCATTTATATTTTATATTTTAATCATTTAAGCTTTATAGTATAACTGTAGGAGTCCCCAACAGGTTTTCATCTCAGTCCAAGAAGTCAGTATTTGTAATCCCAAAAATACATTACTGGAAATTATAGGAATCCCCACCAGATTCTCTCTTGGTCCAAGAAGTCAGTATATGTAATCCCAAAGATACATTATTGGAATCCCACCAATCTACCACTTCTAGTCCAGCCCACAACGAAAGTAAACATTAAAACATTTATCATTATTGTGGAGCCAAAGGGCCCTAAGTCCAGCCATGAATGGCTTTCCAGAATAAAGAGGCTGACCCAGAGCTGCATCCAGGTTTTATTCAGTGGAGAAGTGGCTTGAGGAGGAATGACTGAGAATTGAGGGAAGTGGGTGAGTACTGTGAGCTGAGCTAGGTGGGTGGCCTACATTCACCTCTGCCATGTGCAGAGAGGATATGCAGAGAAAGTAATCTGCGTTATGCTGTTGAGATAGTATCTAATGTTCTGGGGATCTGGTGCTTCAGTTCTGATGTAATCTTTCAAGCCCCAAGAGGTCATAACCTCTGCCTTGAGGCTCAATCCCACCTGGCAGTGTGGAGCATTGGCTCTTGGTCCTGTCTACCCGGCTCACATTAAAGAGCAGCAGGTGTAATTTACCAGGGAAACACGCGTGCCACTTTCAGAGACTGTCACCAGCATCTCAGCTAGACCAATATACATTGCTTAAGGCCAATTGAAAGGATAAAGAGAAGTTCTAGCCAGCTCTGTACATAACAATACAAGGAAATAGGGTCAGTCTCAGTCAAAATGGAGACAATCGCTCTTTTAAGGAGAGCTGCTCAGGTGGTTCTCCACATATAACTTACAAGTTTGGGATTGTGATGTTAACTAACTACTAACTACATAGCTTTTATGGCCCAGGATTGCATTTTCTGTTCTGGGTTTCTCCTGATTTCATATAAATTTCCGGATTTTTTTTCTCTAGCTCTGTGAGAAATGCATTTTTTTTGTGTATGTATGTTTGTTTGTTTGTTTTTGACAAGACTAGGGTTTGAACTCAGGCCCTTGCGCTTGCCAGGCAAGCACTTATTCTACTGAGCCATCTCCCCTGCCCCGCCATTGTCATTTTCATTGTGACTGCATTAAGTCTATATAGCAATTTAGGAAGTGTGGTCATTTTAATTGTGTAGGTTCTGCCTATCCAGGAACAAGAAATATCTTCTTTTCTTCTTCTTTTTTTTTTTTTTTTTTACATTTTCTGATGGTCTCTTCAGTTTCCTTCTTCAGAGTGATGTTAGAGATTTTTAATTTTCTTAGGTTAATACTTAACTATTTAATAGTTAATACTTAAGTATTTAATTTTGTTCCTAATTGCTTTTTTAGTGAATTCATTAGTAGTGTATAGGAATGCTATTGATTTTTGTGTGTTTATTTTGTATTTTCTACTCTGCCAATTTTGTCATCAATTCCAGGAATCTTTAGTAGAATTTTTTGAGTTTTGTAAGTAAGGGATAATGTCATGTGCAAATAATGATATTTTATTTCATCCTATCCTAAACCTATTCCTTTTATTTCTTTTTCTTGCCTTATTACACTGATTGATGTTTGAGACTATGTTGAACAGGAATATTGGTAATGGATATCCATGTCTTATTGTAGAAGGAAAACTTTCAGTGTTCCCCCATTTAATAGGTGAGCAGTAAATTGGTCATAAATAACTTTTATCATGTTGACATACAGACTTTGTGGTCAGGTGTGCTAGTGCAGGCCTGTAATCTCAGCACTCAGGATGCTGAGGCAGGAGGATTATCAAGAGTTTGAGGCCAGCCTGAGCTATGTAATAAGTTCAAGGTCAAATTGAACTATATAGCAAAACCTTGTCTCAGAACAACAACAAACATTCTACATGTATTTTTTTCAGGGTATCTTTTTGTCATGAATGGATGTTGAGTTTTGTCCAAGGTATTTTCTGCATCCCTTTACATGATCATGTGACTTTTGTCCTTGTTTCTGTTCATGTGATGTGTTACATTTATTGGTTTGTATATGTTGCACATGCTTACTTCATGGGATGAAACCCATTTTGTCATGGTGTATGATCTTTTTGGAGATTTGTTGCTTTTTTTTTTTTGGTGGAACTAGGGATTGAACTCAGGCCCTTGCGTTTGCCAGGCAAGTGCTTATTCTACTGAGTTCTCTCCCCGGCCCCTGTTGCATTGTTTGCAAACATATTTTTAAGGATTTTTGCATGTATCTTGATTAGATAAATTATACTACAGTTCTCTTTTGGGGATTGGGTCCTTGTCTGGCTTTGGGATTAGGATAAAGTTAGCTTCTGAAAATAAATTTGGAAGTACTCTTGTCTCAATTTCATTAAAAAGTTTAAGGATTATTGATATTAGACCGTCCTTGAAGTTCTTCTAGAATTCATTCTGTGAATCCATCAGGTATTGGGCTTTTCCTACATGTCTTTTTCTTTATTGCTTCAGTTTCAATACCTGTTATTTAATTGTTCAAGGCTGTTAAGTCTTCTTTTTCTTTTCGTATTTAAGGAAGGGTCTACAAGGTTTTCAGTGTTCAGGGCCTCACTCCTTGGTCAGACTCATAGTGATCTGCCTCTTTAGAGCCTTCCAAGAGCTGGGCATGCATGCATGAGAAGACTGTTAAGTCTTGTGGGTTCAGTTTTGGCAATTTATTTGTGTCCAGAATCTCTCTATTTCAACAATTGAGTTCTCCAATTGTTTGGCATACATGTTTGTGAAGTGCTAATAATTTTCCGGATTTTGGCAGTCTCTGTCATGATTTCATCTTTTCATTTCTAATGGCATTAGTGTGTGTCTTTTGGCATTGTTAGTTTGTCTCCTACAATGGCATTTAAAATTTTTTTGGAGTATTGGTTTGATAGTTGTGAGTATCTTTACTTTTTTTTGTGGGGGGGGGTCCCAGGAATTAATCTTGGGACCTTGTGCCCCTTCTTTGCCCATTTTCTTCAATGGCTTGAAGTGGTCATATCTCTTTGTGGGCTTTTTTTTTTTTTCTTATAAGTATTTATTTTTCCTCTGAATTCAAGCCACTGAGCTATACCCCTAGCCCTTAGATTTTCTTTATTATGAAAGTGTCTTATTTCTCTGTTAATTTTGAAAGAGAATTGTGCAGAAAACAGTCTAAAAGTTGTTTTCGGGGTCAGGGATGGCTCAGTGGAATAAGTGCTTCCCTGGCAAGCACAAGGGCCTGAATTCAGTCTCTGGTTCCGCAAAACAATAAATAAATAAATAAATAAATATAAATAAAAATAAAAGTTGTTTTCTGCCCCCTGAGGTACACTGAGACTGGGTGTGGTGGCACACACCTGTAATCCCAGTTCTTGGGAGGCTGTAAACAGGTAGATCACTACGAGTCCAATATAGTAGTGAGACCTTGAACACCCTGTAGACCCTTCCCTAAAATAAAAAAAATAAAAAATAAAACAGTTTTCTTTTAAGAGCATAAAACACTTCATTCCTCATTCTCCTTACCTTTAGGGTTTGCTCTCTTGGATTTCTTTTTTTTTTTTTGTCTTTTTGAGACAGGGTCTCACTATGCAGTTCAGGCTGGCCTCGAGCTCACTTTTGTAGCTCAGGCTGGTCTCGAACTCACAACAATCCTCCTGCCTCAGCCTCCCGAGGGCTGGGATTACAGGCATGCGCCACCATGCCCGGCTTTCTCTTGGATTTCTGTTTCAACCAATTATTTATAGCTTCTTTAAATTCATCAAGTTCCTTATTGAACTGTTTACTTCCATTCCTAACCTTTGAGATCTATCTGCTGCATAGCTTCTGTTTTCCTTTCCCTCACTGCTCCTTTTTAGGGGAGTTGGGAAGTTGGGGAGACTTTTTGTTGCCTTGTTTTTCATATTTCTGGTTTTTTTCCCTTTTTTTTGTGGTGGGGTGTGAAAATTCTTTGGCCTAGTGCTCCATTCTTTGGGAGCAAGCCACAGTATTGTTTATAACCTCCAGGCAGTCCAGATATTGGCATAGAGAGAAAACCAACTATGGGCCACTCCTGTGTTGTCTTGCCTGTTATCTTGGCATAGCATGCTTGTAGTTTGGATGCAACCAAAATTTAGAACAAATTCTGCAACTAGAATTGTACCAAGAATTAGCCTTGAAAACTAAGATATCAGGGTTGTAGTAAAGTCAGCAACAACAGTGGCATTAAATTTCAACTGGATGTTTTAAAATTTTATTTTATTTTATTGAGAGACAAATATCAATGTGATGGTTTCAAAGCTGATTAATAGGACAATTTCAATAATAAATACTTTTTACATTGTGATCTTCCTAATGGTTATCCATAGTACAAGAAGCAGATAGGATATCCTGTCTAAACACTATTAGTGCAAATCTATCTTCTCATCAACTGGATATTAAAAAATCCTAGGAACCACTCATGAACAGCCCTTAACCAAAACAAATAGAACTCAATGAACACAGAGTCCTCATGTACTGACCTATAGTGAGGCAGAGTACTGATTCCTACTGGATGTTAGCAGCAGTGCCAGGGCTCAGACCTATCACTAAACTGCGTGCCTTCTTCAGGACCACCCTCTCTGGTTAGTAATCTCATGGAACCTGGTCTTCTATAGCAGAATGCAGGACTGCACAGAATACAGTAATCTTGCTAGTCTGAGCAGGGTCTCCAGGGGATCCTAAGAGACCCCGTTTTTAGCAGTCACCCTCTCTCCAAACCATCTTCCAAGGGCTGGCCAAATAGCTCAGTGGATTAAAGTACCTTCAAGCAGATCCCCAGGCCTGCCATGCTGGCCCCGCCCCTGGGGCACACTGAGGCAGCAGTTGAGACTGGGTATGATGGCACACACTTATAATCTAAGCTCTTGGGAGGCTGTAAATAGGCAGATCACGATGAGTCCAATCTAGTAGCAAGACCCTGAACACACTGTAGACACTTCCCTAAACCACACACACACACACACACACACACACACACACACACACACACACACCCCTTCCAAGGCTGTGTCAGACCACTTATGTGATGGGGTTTCAGTCCTGAAGCAGAACACTCAAGGTACCAAGTGTTGGACCCTTGTTGGGTCAGGTGGGTCTCTATCAGCCTGTGCTGTGGAGAACCTACAGGTTGAAGTCAGGCACTCTCTGTAGGTCCTGGCTTAGCACAGGGCTCCAGTTAGAACCACTTCAATGGCTTGAAATAATCGTATCTCCTTGTGGGTTGTTTTGTTTGGGTTTTTTTTTTTTTTTTTTTTTTTTTGGTGCAGGGTCTCACTATGCATGCAGCCCACATTCATAGTGATCTTCCTGCTTTTTGCCTCCCATGTGCTGGGATTACAGGCGCGCGCAACCACGCCCGGATTGCATCGCCGGCTCAGCGCACCCGAAGGCGGGGCCGGCGCGGCTTGGGGAACCAAGGATCGAACACTGGTCCCTGCGCTTACCCAAGCAAGCGCTTATATTTTGTTTTTTTTATAAACATTTTTTCCTCCAGATTTGTTGGGGTTTTTTTGTGATGATGTAAAGTCTTCATTTCCTGACTCAGGACATAGGAGAACCTGTACTGTAACGTCATGGAACTCAGTTGTGCCCTGAATTTTCTGATCAAGGAGACTATGGAGCCGCAGAGGAATGCAATTGATGTTGTATAGTTTGCCTAAGGAGAGTCACATGGAGAGAAAACATTCTCTCAGGCTTCCAGCCAGGCCTGGTAGTGCAGGCCTGTAATCCCAGCACTCGGGAGGCTGAGGCAGGAGGATTGTTGTGAGTTCGAGACCAGCCTGAGCTACAAAGTGAGCTTAAGGCCAGCCTGAACTGCATAGTTGAGACCCTGTCTCAAAAACACACACACACAAAAAAAGTTCAGTCTCAGGCTTCCACAGAGAGTAAATTGGTCAAGCAATGGCCATGACTCATCTACATGGCTGATACTGACAAAGGATTTACAAAATGAGGTACAGGGTTACAGGATCAACTCCAAGGGGGTACCTGACTGACCTTATCTGATACAAAAGTTACATTTCTTGTTATATAAGTCTTGCTTTATCTTGGTCTTAACCATCCAGCAGAAAAGTATAAAAAGGAGGTATATAAAGTGAAGCCATATTAATATACTGAGCTGTGAATGGCTCAAGTCAACAACTTCTGCAGATAACTCACTGCTATTGTGGACTGCTGAACTGTGTTGGATTGTTTTGCTGAATTCATGCATCTATAGTATTTAGATGCCAGTGGAATACCCATCTCTGACAGGACTAATCAAAAAAAGAGGATACAAAGGAAGGACCATTTTGTATTTGTATATACAGAATAGGATAGATATACAGCCACTTTCGCTTAACTCAATGAGATTTGTACTAATAGTGTTTGGACAGGATATCCTGTTTGCTTCTTGTTTTATGGATAGCCACTAAGAAGATAACAGTGTACAATGTATTGATTAGTAAATAAATAATTTTAAAAATAATAAAGTCTTCATTTCCTTTTTCCAAGTTTTGAAGTTCAAAAAGTCAGGTCTTAACCATAGACTAATCTTCATCTCTTCAATGTCTTGTATGCTGATTTAGTTTTATATATATTTGTATTATTTTTCTTCATATATGTATATATTTATATTAAGTTTTTTTCATATATTTGTGTGTGTGTATGTCCCTGCACAGATATACAAACTTTTTATCCTCATCTTACCACTTAAGATTACAACATTGTTTTGCACAGGTATTTCTTGGTCACAGTCATATGTAAGAACAAATTGGCTTCTGAAACCTTGTTTGGTGGGTGAAGGACCCACTGAGGGAATCTCAGTTTTTTTCCCTGTATTCTGGCCCACTGGACTTTGTTTTAAATAGCATACAGAAGGAGCTGTGAGAGCCCTCTTTTCTGGTCTTGCCTGGGATTTTGATCACTGAAAGATGTTTGTTCTCTTTCTCTTTGTACTTTTGACAGAAACAGGTAGTGTCTTCTGAATGCATTTCTTCCACATAGGTATGGTTTTGCTTTGGGGTGTGTGTGTGTGTGTGTTTGTGTGTGTGTGTGCGCGCGCATGCGTGCGCTTTGGGATCTTATTAGAAAAAAGTCCGTGGTGTGCCATGGGCACAAATCTTCTTGCCAGTGTGCTCCTGTAGTTTTTTTTTTTTTTTTTTTTTTTTTTTTTTTTTTTTTTTTTGCAAAACTAGGGATTGAATTCAGGCCCTTGTGCTTGCCAGGGAAGTACTTATTCCACTCAACCATCTCCCCAGCCCCTGCTCCTGTAGTTTTGATTTGCTTTTTGCTAATATCTAACTATGCTAAGCATCTTTTTATGTACCTGTTGGCTATTTGTATATATTATTTGGAGAAATAGCTATTCCAGTTCTTTGCCCATTTTCTTTGTAGTTATTTATCTTTTATTGCTGAGTTGGAAAAGCTCTATATATTGAGTACATTATACTTTATATATTAAGATGTCTAACAGACATATTTGACAATATTTTCTCCCATTTTATGGATTGTCTCTTTTAAAATTGTTTTTAAATATACTTAACATTAACATTGCAAACATTGAATATACATGAATACAATGTGAGGTATATTACAGGCTGCATAACTGTAGCTACTGCCCATCTCTAGCACCTCTCTCAGTCTCAGACTAAACTTCACCATTGAACACTAGCTTCCTGTCACTTCATAGCTGGGCCTCTGTCAGCTACTTTCTTAATGTGTGTCTGTGTGAACTTGAGTGCATCATAGAGTGGAATTATATTTTAATTAGTGCAGTGTCTTCAAGATTTATCCACAGGGCCAAGGAAATAGTTCAGTGCCATAAGCACCTGCCTGGCAAGCACAAGGTCTTGAGTTTGATTCCTGGTACTGTAAAAAAAAAAAAAAAAAAAGAAGAAGAAAGATTTATCCACATGGTAACCTGGGCCAGGATGGGCTTTTAAAGGCTGGTTATATTCCATTTTATATAAATACTATGTGTTGGAGTCAATCCCAGGGCCTACTGCATGCTAGGGAAGGTCTGTTCTACTGAGCGAACCCCAACCCACCCAACCCTGTGGCTCTGTGAGCAGTGCTGCTGTGTCATTGGTATAAAATGTCTGTCCAAGTCTCCACTATTAATTTGTTTGGGTGTTATACCCAGAGCTGGAATTTCTGGAACGTATGGTAGTTCTGTTTTTAAGCAGTGGAGGAGCTGCCATTTCTATAGCAACTGTACCACCTTCCACTACTACCAGCAGTGCACAGAGTTCCAGTTTCCCCACATTCTCACCAAACTTGTTACTCTCTGGGTTTTTGTTTGTTTGTTTTTTAGATAGGGTCTCTCGCTATATAATTTGGGCTGGCCTTGAACTTTTTATGTAATCCAGAATAGCCTCAAATTCATAGTGATCCTCCTGCTGGGATTAAAAATGTACACCAACATGCCTGGCTTACTCTTTTATGTTGAGAGGGTGTAGAGATTGGTATTAATCATTCTGTCAATGTTTAGTAGAATTTACCAGTGAAGTCATCTGGACTTGTACTCTGAATGTCTGTGTGATAATTTTAATTATTAACTCAGTCCTTTTACCAGTTGTGTTATATTTTAGTCACGGAGCATGAAAGGCAGCTAGAGACCCACACCTCTGTGAAATGGGCATCTGGAAAGTAGAAGTGGCTGTATAAACATCACCTGACAAGCCAGGCGTGGTGGCGCATGCCTGTAATCCCAGCATTTGGGAGGCTGAGGCAGGAGGATTGTTGTGAGTTTGAGACCAGCCTGAGCTACAAAGTGAGTTTAAGGCCAGCCTGAACTGCATAGTGAGACCCTGTCTCAAAAAGACCAAAAAAAAAAAAAAAAAAAAAAATCACCTGACAGAGAGGAGATTAGGGTTCAGACTCAGTTGTCTCAGAAGCTTGATAACATTCATGGAGCCTTCAGGGTAGAGGGTGTGTGTGTGGTGTGTGTGGATCCATGTTGAATCTGTGTCTGTAAATGTTGATAGAGATCTCAGCTGTTCAAATTCCCAGATCATAAGTGCTAGACACATATAATTAAGTGAAATAGGCAAAATAATGTACTTTCATTTGGGTTAGAAGAAGAAAGTGGAAGGGAACCTGTGCCATGGATACTCAGTGTAGGAGTCGGGCAGCAGGACACTTGGTACCGCTTGTGTTTTACCCTTATGGTTATGCGGTTTTATTTTTTTATTTTTTTGAAGAACCAGGGATTGAACTCAGGTCCTTGTACTTGTCAGGCAAGCACTTATTCTACTGAGCCATCTCCCTGGCGGTTATGCGGTTTTAAATAATTTTGTAAAATCCCATGTGCTTGTGTCCTCAGGGAGACTACCACCTTTCAGCTTGCACACTCATGTCATGCACTCGAAGCCTCCCCAAAGGAGGTTGTGAGGACATCTCTGTGAAGCCTCTGCTCTTACCACTGCAGGCCAACAGTAGGGCTGTTCAGTTTGGCGGTTCTTGCTCCCATCTGGAAGGTGTGCTCTCATATCCTCCAGGGGCTGCTCCAGGAGCTTAGGCTCCTCCTGCCCAGACACCAAGGCTCCTCTGTCTCTCCACAGAGAACACCTTCTGCAGTGGGGACCATGTGTCCTGGCACAGCCCTCTGGATAACAGTGAGTCCAGAATCCAGCACATGCTGTTGACAGAGGACCCACAGCTGCAGCCTGTGCAGACACCCTTCGGGGTAGTCACCTTCCTCCAGGTGAGTGGCAGGCACAGCAGGGAGGGAGGGGGTCAGGAGGCTCCTGCTGGTGGTCTCCATCTGTCTGGGGATTCATCTGGTCTTGGGAAGGGGAAGGGCAGTTGAAGTGGAGGGAATAGCTATGGCTTGAGGGGAAGGAATAACGGGGCAAGGATTTCAGACCTACAGTCCTAGAGGAAGCCAGCTCCAGGCTGGTCACATGTCAACACTTGCTTTTGGTTATGGTGGGATCTATGTGAAGACTCACTTGTTTCTGAGGCCACCTATGTGACCCTCCCATGCTGCCAGAGACAGGGCCCAAGTTGGCACAGGCCCCAGTTTTCTCCTTTGCCACTGGGAGCTGGACCTTGTCTTAGGCATATGCCTGATTCCTCATGGCAAGAGCAAGAGTGAGGCCTTGGGGGGCGTGGTCTGTGGACCCAGCTCTTTCCTTGCTGTGCCTTTCCTTCCTCGTGGAGCCCTCCCCCACCAGTGCAAGAGTGAAGAGGCACCTGTGGGTGAATCTGGGCGGCTGCCCTTGGGGAGCTGGGGGTTGACATGGTGGAATCTTGTTGCGGGCTTCAGATTGTTGGCGTCTGTACAGAAGAGCTACACTCAGCCCAGCAGTGGAACGGGCAGGGCATTCTGGAGCTGCTTCGGACCGTGCCAGTGTGAGTACATCCCATAGACCCTGGGGGTGGGCTGCCTGATGGGGAGGGGTCCCTCTTGCACAAGTCCCAGGGAGGCTAGCATCCCCACTACAGACCCTGACACCATTGTTTCCCCATTCCTCATTCACAGTGCTGGTGGCCCCTGGCTCATAACCGACATGCGGAGAGGAGAGACTATATTTGAGATCGACCCACATTTGCAAGTATGTCTTGAGTGAGGAGAACCCACTTGCACACTGCGCCCAAGCTTCCTCCATATAGCCCCGCCTTTCACCCTGGGAAAAGGAGCAGTTGTGGGGCTCGGGATGAGGGGTGTGAGGAGAAGCACAGCCTGACTTGGAACCTGTCCCCTGAGCACTACTGGTCACATAGGGGAACAGGGACTTCAGCTCTGGAAAGCATATCTCAGACTCATGTGTTCTTCAATTTTTTGTATGTAAATCACACATCAACTTTAATAGATAACCAGCAGCAAAAGAAAAGTGTAGTGGATGTTGCTTTCTTTTTTTGTCTGAGACAGGGTCTCACTATGCAGTTCAGGCTGGCCTTAAGCTCACTTTGTAGCTCAGGCTGGTCTCAAACTCACAACAATCCTCCTGTCTCAGCCTCCCAAGTGCTGGGATTACAGGCATGCGCCACCACGCCCGGCTAACGCAGGTGAATTTTGAAAACCCTGAGAACATCACTGCCTGTTGGGTGGCCTACTAGGAACAGGAGCAACAGACTCCCTGTATCTGCCCCACACAGATTGCACCTTCCCTACTTCTTAAAGCTCTGATAAGTCACAGACTGCTGCCAGGACCTTGATGTCCTGGAAATGGAGAAGTGGCGGACATGTAGCCCGCTCTCTGGGGCTCCTGAGTGTAGGCCTGTGAGTTCTTGGGCATGAATCCCTGTCATTCACAGATGATGCCCCTCTAACAGTGAGATTTTTCCGATTGCTGCCAGGTTCCTCTGTTGTTTCTTCTTCAGCCTTAATGCCTGTATATCCTCTGTCTAAGCATGAACCAAGAACCATCATGCAGTGTTTCCCTAAGCTCTTGCTCTGCAGCCATGGCGGGACCCAGGATGGAATACTGTGGGCTGCTGCGTGGCTACTGTCATCACTGCCAAGTACTCAGAATGAACCTGGTCCTTGAACTGGATGAATAAACAAGCCAGTATTTGTCTGAATACCAAGAACAGTTCTCAAGTCTCTGGTCTCCCTTAGACTAGCCAGCAGGACTAGCAAACCATGGGAGAATGTGCAGCTCTCCTGGTGGCCCTAATGTACAAAGTTTGAACTCCTCTGTATTTGTTTGGGTCTTTCTGGGGTTTGCTCGCCACCCAGTCATTTGAGAGCTATCTCATGTTTCTGTGATTTAAGCTCTACTCCTGGCCTGGACATGGTGATGCGCACCTATAATTCCAGCACTTGGGAGGCTGGGGCAGACCAGGCTGGACTATACAGTGAGACCCTGTCTCAAAAAAAAAAAAAAAAAATCATCACTTTAAACTCATCTACTTGTGCCGAAACAAGTCCCTAACTCCTCTGTGTCTTAACTCGTTTTACTTACAAAGTGAATAGGCTGGACTAGTGAAGCCAAGAAGTATTTATCACCAGTTCTTCACCTAGGGAAGAGCTTCACAGTAGCCAGTGAAGACAGGAATTCAGGCTCTCCTCTGAGTAAACCGGAGCCTGTGTGCCCTGCTAAGAACTCCCAGCTTTGCCCAGGCTCATGGTAGTACCAGAAGGGAGGAAGACTAGCGGAGCACTGGCCCAAAGAAGAAGCACAATGCCTGGGCTTACCCACATCAGCTCCCTGGCTGGTTTGGTGCTCGTGGAGCCCTGGGCGAGGCAAGGAGACAGGGAAGTGCAGGCTGTCACAGGAGGTTAATTTGGCTGTGTGGGTATTTATAGGCAAGGTTATTGGAGCCCACCAGATGACCTTTAATCCAAAGCCAGCAGTATAGAACAGTGTTTTGCCAGAAAACCCAGGAATATTTTGAGTTTGGCTCTTCCTTGAGGCGGTTTAGAGGTTTGGACTCCACAGTGCCAACGCCTGCACAAAGATAGCACTTGGGAATGTCAGGTCTGCAGATGGTCACTGCCCTTCAGGCCCAGTTAAACCTAAGATATGAAAGCAACTGAATCCAGAACCCTTTGGCAAACCAGTTAGCTGGCAGATAGGGGAAGGGCTGCCCTCTGCTCTGAGGTGACCACCCCCTTTGAGCTCTTGAAAGAGGCAACTGCACCTGTAGCTCTCCCCAACCCTAGCAGGTTTGCCCTGCCCTTGGAGGGTGGGGGAGGCTGTCTGCAAGATGGATTGGAGGGGACAGGAGGGATTGTGCTTTTCCTCAGGCAAGCAGCCCCTGTCATTGCTTGTCAGCTCCTTGGCCAGTGTGGGATAAGGAGGGTGGCAGCTTAGAAAGAGGGATGAAGGCCACTGCTGGGAAGGTTGATGGCAGAGAAGCTCCCTGGCATTTTTGTTCCTCCTGGTTTTCTCAAGTCAGGTCCTCTGGAGGAGTCCAGTGGCTGGCAGAACCCATCACTGTGTAATTGAGCAAAACAGACTCAGAGTCCCTGCTCCTGCAGCAGCTGTCCAGGCTCAGCACCTAGAAGGATGGTAGCTGGAAGGATGGTAGTAACCTCGGGCCACAGTTCTCTGAAGGAACTCTGGCTGTCTGGTTCTTTTCAAGCAGGAAAGAGTTGACAAAGGCATCGAGACCGATGGTTCCAACCTAAGTGGTGTCAGTGCTAAGTGTGCCTGGGATGACCTAAGCCGCCCCCCTGAGGACGATGAGGACAGCCGGAGCATCTGTATTGGCACACAGCCCCGGCGGCTCTCTGGCAAAGGTAGTGGCTTCCCCTGCCTTCCCCTTCTTTTTCAGGCTCAGATGAGAGAGCGCAAATAGCCCTTTCAGTGGTGTGTTTCCTGGCCTGACCTAAGCAGCAGCTGGAGTCTTAAGGCAAAGGGGAGTAAAAGGAGCTTTTTGGCCCTTCCCCAACTGTGTTTCCCATGTTTATTTCAAATGCATCATCATCATCCAGTGAAATAGCTTAGTAGACTGAGTGCCCGCTTAGACAAGCACAGGGAGCAGGGTTCAATCCCCAGCACCAAATGCCTCACCGGCCCCACCCCCAGGCTCCTTGAGCCAGCCACTGAGACTGGGCATGGTGGCACACACCTGTAAACCCAGTGCTGGGGAGGCTGAAAATAGGAGGATCACTATGCATCTGAGCTGCATAGTCAGACCCTGTATCAAATATATCATATGCATCACCAACAGGGACCATTGTGTTTTCACTTTGCCCTTTTGATTTGAGGTCATGGTAAGTGGAAACCATAGGACAGTTAGGAAAAGTCCACAGTCTACTCAGGGGCAGGAGAAAAATTCCAGCCACCCACAGAGTTGACAGAGGGCCCAGTGCTGGCCAGATACTAAGATTTCCATCCTCAGGCCCTTGCAGGACTTCAATGAGGAAAGCCTGAGTGTGGAGCCAGCTGGCAAATGGCCAGTACCTGCTGTCCTGCAGATGTAGTGAAAGGGCTGTAACAACACCCCCAGCACTTTTGTCTTCTGCATGGGATTGGAGTGGAGGAGGATGTGTCTGTCCTTTTGGAAGTTCCATGCTTGGTCTTGGTCTGTGTGGGTTTTAGCAAAGGATGCCCATAACTAGCTCCAAAGGAAGAACACCCATTTACATGCACATATGTTTCCAGCCTATTTGTCTACTTCCTTTCTCAATTGTTCTAACCTTATATCTTGAAGAACAAGATCCCTACCACCTTAGATAAAATATCAATGTGTGTATTTTTTCTTTTCTTGTTTTTGCTATTGCTAGTGGGATCCAGGGCCTTGTGTATGCTGATTATGCATTCTATTATTGGCTGTACCTTTAGGGTAGGAAGATGCATAAAATAATTTCTCTTTTTGAGGACCAGGGATATAACTCAGTGGCATCAGCACCTGTCTGGCAATCATAAGATTCCCAGTTTGATCCTTGGTACTGCAAAAAAAAAAAAAAAAAGATTTCTCTTTTTGAAAAAAAATGACAGTTTAAATGTCTAGTACAAATATTTAATACATTCATCTCTTTCCAGCTGTTTTGTTTTGTTTTCTTTTTCTGCAAGTGTTTTGCTTTGTAGTTCAGGCTGGCCTTGAAATCACTAAGTAGCCCAGGTTGACACTGAACCTGCTTGCAGTCCTCCTGCCTCAGCCTC
This sequence comes from Ctenomys sociabilis, assembly GCA_004027165.1. Taxonomy (NCBI): domain Eukaryota; kingdom Metazoa; phylum Chordata; class Mammalia; order Rodentia; family Ctenomyidae; genus Ctenomys; species Ctenomys sociabilis. The sequence continues at coordinate 53,332 of PVKA01012744.1, forward strand.
CCAGGTACTAGAAATTGAGGAGTGCTTCATCACACCCGGCTCCTACTTGTTCTGACTTTATACCAAGCTTGTAGAACATTCAGAAAGAAGGCATACAGTGATTTACAGTGATTACAGTCATATGTTATTAAGATCACTTACCATGAAGCTTTGTGGTGGAGTGTTTGTCTAACCTGTATAAGGTCCTGGGTTTGATTTCAGCACTGCCCCCATAAAAATGAATCATTTGGCTGCTTTTGATAAAAGAGGCAATTTAAGAAGTGATTCACAATTTGAATCATTATTGGCTATTTTTAAAAATTATAGGTAGGCATGGTGGCATATGCCTATAACCCCACCAGTACTTTGGGAGGCTGAAGCAAAAAGATTACCAAACCTGAGTCCAGCCTGGGCTACATAATAACTTAGTAAGACCCTGTTTCAAAAAGAGGTGGGATATAACTAGATTCCCTAGTAACAGGGAAATTTTTAATTAAATTAAAAAATAAAAGCCAGGTGGGCATAGTAGCACAAGCCTATGTCCACATACTCAGTAGGCTACAAGTTCATTTCCAGCCTAAACTATGTAGTGAGGGGCTGGGGATATGGCTCAGTGGAATAAGCACTTCCCTGGCAAGTGCAAGGCCCTGAGTTCAATCCATGGTTCTGCAAAAAAACAAGACAAACTAAACTATGTAGTGAGACCCTATCTCAAAAATAAATAAATAGATGAATAAAAATTGTAATGGTAATCCATGCCCTGGTAACAAGCTAGTCAAAAGTTTGCAATCCTATCTTCCCACTCTAAGCCTATGCCTGAATAATTGGAGTACATACCCCTTTTCCTATGTGTTTACAGTGTGCAGAGGTAAATCTTAGATCAGATTCTTTATACAGAGGGCTGAGGAGATAGCCGCATAAGTGCCTGCCAGGTAAGCACAAGGTCCTGAGTTGGTTACTGGTACAAAATGAAGATTTTTCATTGCAAAGACCATCAGAACACCTCAGAGAGATCATCCCCCTGAGGGGCTGCTATGTCATCTCCTTGCTGTGTCCTTGGAGTTGCAGTTCCCATTGGGGAGTGAGGTGCAGAGATGACCCTCAGAGGGCAGTATGGCCAGACACTAGTTGTCTCCCCAGAGCCTACTCAGGGCAGAGCATTTGAAGGTCTTGCAGTGGGCAGAGTCCCTGGTAAGCTGGGCAGTAGCAGAGACCTTGGTAGACATTCAGTGTCTGGGACCAAGGCTTGAGTATCAGGAAGGACAAGGACAAGGACCCTGCTGAGGTCCAGGGGCCTCTAAGATTAGTGCTTCTCAGAGCCCTAGCTGCTTCTTGAAAGCATGGTGCCTTGTCCTGTCTCTCACAACTGCACCCTCTCAGCTGTCCCTTCTGGATGCCAGGACCAGCCAGTATGGTGGCCTCTTCCCAGAAATCTGCTTGACTAGGTTCGAGAAAGGTAAGGAGTGGCTGGGAGCCTGTAGGGCCATCAAGCAACCTAGTATTGTCATTTCAGACACAGAGCAGATCCGGGAGACCCTGAGGAGAGGACTGGAGATCAACAGCAAACCTGTGCTTCCACCCATCAACCCTCAGCGGCAGAATGGTCTCACCCATGACCGGACACCGTAAGTCCTCAGTGTCCCAGGGCTGGGATGAAAGAATAGTTTTGTCCTGAGGGACCTCTCCCATAAACTGCATGGGAAAACAATGCCTGTGGCCCCTTTTGAATGAACCAAGATCTCCTCTAGGTTTAAAGGCAAGCATGGTTAGAACTTGTAGATCTGTGAATCGTAGGGAAGAGTGTCAAAGGGAACCCATTGGAGCAGGAACATAAACAGCAATAAATATTTATGTGAGCTGTGTGAATCGACAAGAGGCCAGGTTGGGGCAAAATCTGATTTGGGGCCTCCCAGCCTTGTGGAACCCATTGTGCTGAACATGGTTCCCTTCTTATCTTGGCCTTGGCCGAGTTGCCCTTCCTTCCTTCCTGGAGCCTGGTCTCCGGCTGATAGCTGCAACCCCAGGGACCTCCCTGTCTGGCCACCCCCATACTGGACTCCTGCTGTTGTGGCACTTCTTCCTGCCTGCCTTCCCTGGGACCAGAGAAGGGAGAAAAGTCCTCTGCAGGCTATTGCTGCCTGCCCAGGGGTCCTTTGAACCCTTGTAAGAAGCTGTGGCTGCTCCAGAGGTCAGGTGCACTTCCTGGCAGCCTCTCTTCCTCTGATTGGGAGCAAGTGGTGGGCAGGGCGGGAGCTGGGTACTCCCTTCTGCCCTCAGTCCCAGGGCAGCTCTAGGGAATAGCTGCTGGCAAGGGGCTCCTGGGAGCTGGCAGCTTGGAGCAGGAACCTTGCCTGCAAGGAAGGAAATCACCGTGCCTTGAGCTAGATGGAAGGTCAACTAATCCTGCAAGACTAGGGTGATCTATCCATTTTCTAAGAAATCTTTATTGCACACTTGCTGTATGGCAAGCTCAAGGCTTATGGGATACAGAGGCTTGTCCTTTCAGGGGACACAAATGAAACAGTGAGCTTTTTGTGGCAGAAGCTGGCTGTAGATAGAGATGGCTGCTACTTACAGACCAGATCCAGTTGCTGATCCACGGTCCCCAGAGATGGCAATGATGTAATGCAGTACAGGAGAAATAGCACTATCTTGAGTAATTCAGAAGAATGTCTTCAAGGAGGAAGACCATGGGCTGTGGCCTACAAGTATAACAAGCAGGGAAAGCTGCTGTGCAGCTGGAATAGGGAGGCCCATCTAGCTAAGGTAAAGGCTGCAACCTGAGAGCAGGTGGAGAGGCAGGCAGTGTTGCTGCATGTGGCTCACCTGGCTACCTACCATCCAGAAGCCAGGAAAGTTGACTCTGGAAAGCCACCACTGCCGCTGCCCCTGCCACTGCCACCACAGCTTCTAGCTATGGTCAGTGGGCCTCTCCAGCCATCGTCCCTAAAGTATCTTGACTTGAGGCATCAGAACTTTCTCGTGGAAGCAGAAGATGACCAATTTGGGTCCTGGGACACTTGGGAATCTCTCCTTCTGAAGTCTGGACTGTGTCCCAGGGTCCCACTCCTTCCTGGGCCCTGAGTGTGGCTTCTTACGCAGCTTCCTCTGCACTGGGAGGAGGCCAAAAGCATCTTGAAGTCTCAAGATGAGTGCATATAATGTGGCGACAGTTACAATCCAGATGGCCTCCTGCCTCTTAAGGGGCAGCATGTCTAGGCAGCTCCTCTTGCCCCTGTTATATGTCAGGGACAGGCCTGAGATCAACGATAACTGATTGGCCAGTCTCAGTGTCTCTCTCTCTCTCTCTCTCTCCCTCTCTCTCCTTGTGCATACTTCAGCTGTTGCATACATAGACACCTACGTATGGGCACAGGCTCTTAGTTCCCATAAACATCTCAGGACAGGGCAGTAGGGCAGCGGTTCTTTGCACATGGCAGAGAACTACAGCCTACAACATTTGGCCTCAATTATCTTGAGATATGCCCAGAGTGGTGGTGCATCCCTATAATCCTAGCACTCTGGAAGGCTGAAGCAGGATTGAAAATTTGAACCCAGTTTGAGCAACTTACCAAGACCCTATCTCAAAAAAAAAAAAAAAAAAAAAAAAAAACAGGGCTTGT
>PVKA01012745.1:0-56965 GCA_004027165.1 Ctenomys sociabilis
TTTTTTTTTTTTTTTTTTTTTTTTTTTTTTTTTTTTTTTTTTTTTTTTTTTTTTTTTTTTTTTTTTTTTTTTTTTTTTTTTTTTTTTTTTTTTTTTTTTTTTTTTTTTTTTTTTTTTTTTTTTTTTTTTTTTTTTTTTTTTTTTTTTTTTTTTTTTTTTTTTTTTTTTTTGTGGTGGAACCAGGGATTGAACTCAGGCCCTTGCACTTGCCAGGGAAGTGCATATTCTACTGAGCCATCACCCCAGCCCCTGTGTTTCTGTTTTTAATGTTTAGATCTTTAATCCATTTTGACTTTAGTTTAGAGTGTAGTGATAGACCTGGGTTTAGCTTTAGTTTTCAAGATGCGAAGATCCAGATTTAAGAACCATTAGCTAAAGAGGCTATCTTTCTTTCAGTGGACATGTTTGGCCCCATTGTCAATGAAAAGGTGGATAAGTGTGTTTGTAGTTGTATCTGCATCTTCTAATGTGCTCCATTGATCCTTTGGCTGTTTTTGTGGAGGTACCATGCTGATTTTATCACAGTAGCTTTGTAGTATAATTTTAAGTTCAGGGATTGTAATAATTCCCCTCTTGCCTTTGTTACCCAGGATTGTCTTTGTTAGTATAGACCTTTTCTGACTCCAAATACACCTTAGGAATGTTTTCTCTAGTTCTGTGAGGTATGTCAATGGTATTTTGATAGGGATTGCATTATATCTGTAAAATACTTCTTGTGTATTTGGGGGAAGGGTCTACAGGGTGTTGGGGTCTCACTACTAGATCGGACTCATACTGATCTGCCCATTTATAGCCTCCTAAGAGCAGGGATTACAGGCACGTGCCACCATGCCCCATCTCAATTGCCATCTCAGGGCACCCCAGGGGCGGGCTGGTACTGCAGGCTCAGGGATTGAACCCTGGGCCCCTGGGCCTGCTTGGATGCACTTTAATACACTGAGCTCTTTGGCTGGCCCTACATTATATCTGTATAACAATTTTCATAATGTAGCCATTTTCACAATGTTGGCTTCTCTTATCATGAAGCAAAATATTTTTTTCCATTTTCTGAAATACTCTTCAATCTTTTTCAGAGTATTGTAATTTTCATTGTATAGCTCTTTTCCATCTTTTCTTAGATTAATTCCTCAGTATTTCATTTTCTGGATGCTACTGTGAAGGGTGTTGCTTATGTGAATTCTGTCTAAGTGTATTTGTTTTCTCTATGTGTACAGAACTGCTACTGATTCTTTTGGTGCTGACTTTGTTCCCTGCTATGCTACTGAATTTGGTATTAATTCTACAAGCCTCTTAGTAGAGTTTTTTGTATCACCTATGTAGAGTATTGTGTCATCTGTGAATAATGATAATTTAACTTTTTCTTTACCTATTCTTATTCCTTTTATTTCTCTCCTTTGTCTAATGGCTCTAGCTAATATTTCCAGAGCTATATTGAATATGAGATGTGATAGTGGACAGCCTTGTCTTGTATCTGATTTTAGAGTAAAAGCATTCAGTTTTTCTCCCTTTAGAATGCTGTGTGACGCACGGGAAGAGAGCTCAGTAGCCTAACTGTCTGTATGGACAGCTCAAGGTCCAGAGTTTAATCCCCAGTACTGTAAATAAAATACTGTTAGCTTTTGGTTTGTCATAAAGGGCTCTTTTAAGGTTGAGGTACAGGCCCTCTATATCAATTTTTTGTAAGTCTTTGATTATGAAAGTGCCTTGTATTTTGCCAAAAGATATTTCTTTGCCTATTGAAATGACCATCTGCTTTTAGTTTTGGCTATATTGGTATACTGCATTACATTCATAAAATTTTTGTGTGTCAAATAATCACTAAATTCCTGGGATCAATCGTACCTGGATGTGGTATATAATCTTCTCGATGATTTGCTGTATTCTATGTGCTAGTATCTTATTTAGGATTTTTGCATCTACATAAGGAAAATGACTAGCCTGTAGTTCTCCTTTTTTGTAGAGTCTTTCTATGGTTTTTGTATCTGTATAATACTTGCATCTAGAAATGAGTTTGGGAGTCTTGCTTCTTTTTCCATTTTCTTTCTTTCTTTTTTTTTTGTTTTATTGAAGTACAAACATCAGTGAGACAGTTTTAAGATACCTTGACAAGATGGATTTGATAAATTAATACACTGCAAACTATTTTCATAATGTTTTGGTACCATAGAAGGTTCATACATATTATACTTACAGACATTACTATACTGCATGTCTCTTATCAGTAAATTAAGAGAATGTAGCTGTTTGCATATCTTATTTTTCATACCTGAATTATATCAAAAATTCAGTAATTAATACTTTCTATCTTGTTCTTTTCCTACTGGTTGTCCATAGTACTAGAAACCAACATAATATCCTGTCCAACCACCATTAGTGTAAATCTTGCCTCTCATAGAATTATGTAGAAAAACAGAGTTATCTATCCCAACTGTACTGTCCATACACACACATCATGATGCTTCCTTTCTATACCCCTTCCTTTGTCTACACCTGTCAAAGGTGGGCACTCCATTGTCATTCAACTAATTTAGGTAGCTGAACTTGACAGCATAATCCAACACAGTCCAGCATTCCACAACAATAGTGAGTTATCTGAAGAAGTTGGCAACCATAGCCATTTACAGCTCAACTTATTATTATGGCCCCACGGTGTATACTTCATTTTTATACTTTTCTGCTGGATGGTTAAGACCTAGATAGAGCAAGACTTATATACCACCACATGTACTTTATGTTTCTTATGAGGTCAGTGAAGTCCCTTCAGGGTTCATCTTGTAGTCCTGTACATTATTCTGTAGATCCTGTGTCTGTGTCATCCATGTGGATGAGTCACGGCCAATGCTTGACCAGTTCGCTCTCTGTGAGAGCTTGAGAGAAAGTTTTCTCTCCATGTGACTCTCCCCAGGCACACTATAGATCATCAATCTCTTTTCTCTGTGGCTCCATAATCTCCTTGTTCAGAAATCTGGGAGCTCAACCTAGTTTCATGATGTTGCAGTACAGGTTCTCCAATGTCCTGAGTCTTCACTGACCTTGAAAGGCTAGGGCGAAAATGTTGGCTGGCCTTGTGACTCTTCTATTTCTCCAATTTTGATCTGTGAACTTAGGTTGTTAACCATCCAGAAGAAAAGCTGATTAGTATCCTGCAGCATATGCCAGTCACTTAGCATTATCTGACGCAATTGTTTTTAGTTGTTGTTGTACATTGCCATTTGTATTTCTGCTTTTTGCTTCTTATACTAGGGAGAATATATGATATTCACAAATGTATGTCTGGTTTGTTTCACTTCTGAGTGTATGTTCAAGTGGCATCCACTTCAGTATAAATGCTTCAAATTTGTCATTCTTAATAGCTGAGTAATACTCCATTATATAGAAATACCACATCTTTTTCAACCATTCCTCATGTGACAGACATCTTGGTTGTTTCCAAGATTTTGCTATCACACATTGTGCTGCTATAAACATAGGTACACATATATCACTATGATACAATGTTTTCAGTTGCTTTGGGAAAATTCCAAAGGGCAATAGCCAGCTTGAATGGGATTTCTAGTCTTACTGTTTTGAGGAGTCTCCACAGTGACCTCCACAATGGTTGTACTAGTCTACATTCCCACCAGCAGTGGAGAAGTGTTCCCATTTCCCCACAACCTCTCCAACATTTGTTGTTGATTGATTTCCTTATGACAGCCATTCTTTCTGAAGTGAAATGGTATCTCAGTGTTGTTTTTATTTGCATTTCATGGATGACTAGTGATGTGGAGCATTTTTTCATATATTTATTCACTTCTTTAGTTTCGCCCTCTGAGAGGTGTGTATTCATCTCAGATGCCCATTTCTGAATTGGGTCTTTAAATTTGAGGGCCCTGTTGTATCTTAGTTCTTTATATATTCTAGACAGCAGACCGCTGTCTGATTGCTTATTAGTTAGGATTTTTTCAAAGTTTGTGGGTTGTCTTTTCACTCTGTTGACAATTTCTTTTCATATGCAGAAGCTCCTTAAGAAGAGTTCATCCCAGTTGTTGATTCTTTCAAGTGCTTCCCGTGCAAATATAAGTTTGTTCATGAACTGTTTACCTACCCCTATGTCTTCAAGAGTTCTTCCTACTTTATCTTCCAGGAGATTGAGTGTTTCTGTTTTAATGTTTAGATCTTTAATCCATTTTGACTTTAGCTTAGTGCATGATGATAGAGCTGGGGCAAGTTTTAGTTTTCGGCATGTAGAAAGCCATGTTTTCCAGCACCATTTGTTAAAGAGGCTCTCTTTCTTCCAGTGAGCTTGTGTAGCCCCTTTGTCACAGATAAGATGGCTGAGTGTTTTCATAGTTGCCTCTGCATCTTCTAATCTATTCCACTGATCCTCAGGTCTATTTTGTGGCCAATACCATGTTGATTTTATCACAGTGGCTTTGTAGTATAATTTCAAGTCAGGAATTGTGATGCCTCCTGCCTTGTCTTGATTGGCCAAGATTGCCTTTGCTATTCTAGGTCGCTTGTGGTTCCAAATAAATTTTAGGAATCATTTCTCTATGTCTGGGAGGTATGTTGGTGGCAGTGTGATAGGGATTGCATTAAATCTGTACAGCAATTTTGGGAGTATGGCCATCTTCACGATGTTGGTTCTTCCTATCCAGGAGCATGGAATGTCCTTCCATTTTCTGAAATCCTTTATATTCTCTTTTCTTAGGCTGTTGTAATTTTCCATGAGAAGATCTTTGACTTGCTTGGTTAAGTGCATCCCAATGTATTTCATTTTCGGCAGTGCTATTATGAAAGGTATTGTTTCTATTGTTTCCCTTTCAGTGTGCTTGTTATCTTTGTTGAGGAATGCTATTGACTTTTGAGTATTGATTTTGTATCCTGCTATGCTACTGAATTTCCCTATCAGTTGTAGTAGTTTCTTGGTGGAATTTTTGGGGTCTTCCATATAATGCATCATGTCATCTGCAAATAGTGATAATTTAACTTCTTCTTTACCTATTCTTATTCCCTTTATTTCTCCCTTTTCTAATGGCTGTTGCTAAGGATTCCAACAGTATATTGAATAGGAGGGGTGATAGAGGACATCCTTGTCTTGTACCTGATTTAAGAGTAAAAGATTTCAGTTTTTCTTCATTTAGTATTATATGAGCTTTTGGGTTGTCATAGATGGCTTTTATCAAGTTAAGATAGAGTCCATCTATTCCAATTTTCTGTAGGACCTTGAACATCAATGAGTGTTGGACTTCTTTTTCCATTTTTGTAAAGAGTTTGAGGAGTATTGGGATTAAATCTTCCCTAAATTTCTTCTACAGTTTAGCTTGAATTCATGAGGAACTGGACTTTTCTGTATTGGTAAGATTTTTATTGCATTTTCAAATTCATTGGCTGCTATTCACTTATTCAGACATTTTATATCTTCATTATTAAGTTTTGGTAATTTGAAACTATCTAGGAATCAGTCCATTTTTTCCTGTGAGAATAAAGATTTTCAAAGCATCTATTGATGATCTCCATTTCCACAGCATTGTTCTTTTCTTTTCTTCTTGCTAGGATTTGAGTTTTTCTTTTCTGATTTTAATGAGGTAGGCTAGGAGTTTACAATTTTAGTTTCTCAAAAAACAAGTTTTTGATTCACTGATTCTTTTTATTGTTTTATTTATCTCAGTTGCATTAATTTGTGCTCTAATCATAATTTTCTCCCATCTTTGGGTTTTGGACTTGCTTTGCTCTTCTTTTCCTAGAAGCTTGAGGTACAGCATTGAGATATTTATTTATTCTTATTCCATTTTCCTAGTATGTCACTTCACTGCCATATATATATATATGTGTGTGTGTGTATATATATTTATATATGAGAGCTGCTTTCATTGTATCCTATAAATTTTGATAAGTTGTGTTTGTGTTTTTGTTGTAGTTACTGTTTAATTTCTTTTGGGACCCATTGGTTGCTGAAGAAGGTGTTATTCAATGTCCATGTGTCTATAGATTTTATGAAGTTTCCTTTTTTTGGTGCAACCAGGGATTGAACTCAGACCCTTGTGCTTGCCAGGGACTTATTCCACTGAGCCATCTCTCCAGCCCTGTACAGTTTCTTTTGTCATTAAATTCAGTTTCATTGTACTGTGGTCAGATAATATGCTTGGGAAAATTTGTTTTCTTGCAGTTACTTAAGCATGACGTATGGACTAGTATGTAGCCTATTTTCGAAAATGTCCCAAGTGCAGCTGACAAGAACGTGTTTTAAAATGTTGTTGAGTGGAACAGTCTGTAGATGTCCACTAAGTTCATTTGTTCAAAGATTTAGTTCAATTCTGCTACCTCTTTGTTAATTTTTCATTGACTTGACCTATCTTTTTGACATACGGGAGTTTTAAGGTCCCCTGTTTAAGATTGTGTTATTGCTTATCAGATTTTTCATGTCCTTTAAAACTTGTTTTATATAGTTCAGTGCAACTATGATTGGTCTATACATATTTATGACTGCTATCTCTTCTTCTTGAAGTTTTCCCTAACAAGTATGCTATGACCTTCTTTATCTCATTTGATCATTCTTTCTTTGAAGTTTAGAATGTCTGCAAGCAGAATAATTACCTATACTTTTTTCTGAGTTCCTAGAGCACGTAGTATAGTTTTCCACCCTTTGACTTTAAGCCTATCAATTTCTTTTCAGGTTAAATGTGTTACTCATATACAGCACATTACTGGATTTTGTTTCTTGATCCACTCTGCTAATCTATTTCTTTTAATTGGTAAAATGAGTCCATTTTATTGATGGTTATAATTTATATGTACTGGCTTATGTTTTTCATGGTACTTTCCTGTTGTTTGTTCCCTACTTTTCTTATGCTTAAATTTTTGCACTGTGTGGTGGGTTCTTTCCATTGTTGTTCTTCAGGTTGTGGTGAATTTGATGCCTTTCTAGAATACCTTTAAGTACTCTGTCAGGGTTGGTTTGGTTTTCATGAATTGCTTTAGTTGTTCTTTGTCATGAATGTATTTTATTTCTCCATTAATTTTCAAATAAAATCTTTCAGTGTATATCAGCCAGGATAACAATTTGTTTTCTGATAGAACTTGAAATGCTTTGCTCCATGCTCTTCCTGACTTGATGCTTTGTGTTGAACAACATGCTGTGATTGTGAGGGGTTTGCCTTTAAATGTGATGTTTCTTTTCTCTAGTGGCTTTTAGATGTTATTCCTTTGCTGAATTTCTGGGATCTTGATTATTATACGTCTATACATCAATTTAATTGAGTTGTTATTATTTGGAGTTCTATTTTCTATGGTTAACTGAATGTCAGGTTGTTTCCCCATAATTGGGAAGTGTTTTACTATTACTTCTACTCATACTCTTTTATGTCATTTGTGTTGGTTCCTTTGTTTACATTGATGTCTATTTGTCTTCTGTTGTTCATCTTTGCATCATCTTTCAGCTGTTCATTTATTATTTCTGGATCTTTTTGGTTTTTAAGAGCTTTTTCCTTTCCAGCAATGATGTCTTCATTGTCATAAAGTTATCTTCATTTTCACTCAGTTTTGTTAACTTTTAATGGAGTTTTTAATTTCTTGTATATCTCTTTGAATCTGCTTCATCCATTTGATTTCTTTTCTATACTGCTCATTTAAGGTTTCCATCATCTTTCTATTCTCCTTAGTTTTATCAATGTCTTCTTCAGAAACATTTAGTAATTTTTTTCATTTTAGTTATTATTCTTATGCTACTTAGCAGATTACTTCTGATCTGAATTCCTTCATACCCTTCTGCAGTTGTTTCATTACTTCAGTTCCTATTATTTCAGAGATCTTAGTTGTGTGAATTCCAATTGCTTCTATGCTGATGTCTCCTGGATTTGTTCTGAATGGGCTCAGGGCCTGAGATTGCATTTCACTCCATCTTATTGTCCTTTCTCTTTCAGAGAAAACTCTTTTTTTTTTTTTTAACAGCAAACAAAAATTTATTAACATGTGCACCAAACATATACAGAGATAAGCACTGTTAGAAGTTGTGCTACAGAGCATTGTAACAAAAGAAAATACATTGCTAGAGAAGTAATGAGACTAAAACATGACTCTGTGTTTCTAGGGTGATAAATTGTTGGAGGGCAAATATATAAGAAAGCTAATGGTAGACAGACTAATGTTGCATTTTTTAGTTTGTAATTCAGTTTCCTGATCCTTAAGCCAGGCTGGAGTCTCTGGTGATTAATATCTGTACTTCTCAAAAGGCAGGAAATATTTACAAATTTCCCATATTTAGGGGGGCCAGGTGGAAGAAGAAGATGGGGAGGTGAAGAAGAGGAAAAGAGGGAGCAGAGAAAGGGGAGAGGGAGAAAGATAGAGGAAGAGGACAAAAACAGGGGAGGGGAATGGAAGGAGAGAAAAAAGAGAGCTCTTTTATTAGTTGTCATCATTTTCAGCTCAAAATAATCCAGTGCTGAAGTAGCGAAACAGATTATGGGATCCTTCACTTAGGACCCTTCCAAGCCCTGCCTCCTGCATCCTTACCAGGAGTACTTCTTACACCAAGATGTGACCTCTTATAGGTCTCTTTGGATAGATGGAGGCCACAGTAGGCCTCTGACATCTACAGAGCAGCTCTGCCTTCATATATCCTCAGAGAAAACTCTTTATTTTGATTTTTGTGATATGTTTTTGTAAAATTCTGTGAAAATTTGATGTATTCATGTACTCTGTTAAGAGTCTGTTCTTTAGATATCTCTTTTGCATCAGAGATTTTGTTTTGTGTGAGGACAGATTAAAATAAACAAGTAAATATATATTATGTCAATGTATCCAATTATATGGAATAAAAAAGATTGAAGTAAGGGATAGGGAGGGTATAGTGAGTACTAAGAAGAAGTATAGGCTGCTTTTCAGCAAGGCTTTAAGGGAATAACAGACTATTAAATAAGGTAATAATGTGATCTCTCAGAGCAATAAGGAGTGCATCTCAGGCTCACATACTCATAACTACAAAAGGCTCTGAGAAGGAAGGATGCTGAGTGCTGGAATGAGCAATGCTAACCAAGTGAGAAGATAGAACTGGGAGAAGGCATTGAATAGAATGAGGAACCAAGATGCGCAAAAGAGCAGGTACCCATCGGGTGAGCACTACAGTCCACTGTCATGATTTGGGGTTTATGCAAGGGAAACTATGTGATACAGGACACATTTTACAATATTTTATAGTGTGTAACAGAAATTAAATACAAGTGCAGGAAACCTATCCACACACTAAACACTAGAGAATGCACCTGACGGACTAGAGCTTATAACAACACCTCACACGATGTCAACTGGAGGCCTAGAGCCCACAGCAAAGTCTCATGCAGGTCTGCTTCACAGATCTGTGTTTCAATGGCCCAAAGGTCAGTAGTGGAAGATGGAAAGTCTAGGTCAGTGGGATGAAGGATCTGTGCTAGCAGGCTGAGGGATCTGAACTGGAGCTAGGAAGTAATGCTCAAAGTAACAGAGCTGCTCAAAAAGTACCTCAGCAATCTTCAGCAACACTGAGGGCCTGAGCTCCTACAGTGAGGAGGAAAGCTGAGTTCCCATCAGGAATGCAAGGCAACAAACTTGTCCATGAGGCTGGGCTTCTCCTCTTCTGCCTTTCTGCTTCTGGCAACAATCCTGACATGGACCACAGCATGCAGCACCATGCTAGTTTAATTCATCTGGGTATAATAACTTGACCACCATTTACAAATTCACAACTAGGCAAGCTGTGTTTCATTTTCAGGAGCACGAACGCATTGGACATATGAAAGCAGAGTGGTGAAATAGTCTGTCTTATAAAGCTTTTGTTTCAGATACTATGTGTTAGTAAATTTAAAAGAGAAGAAAGCAAGATGAGTGGTAAATTTGAAATTAACCTCAGTTTAGACATGGTGGCTCAAGGGTTCAAGATATCTTTTAAAAAGTACCTGTTCATAAGTGAATTAAAAAGAAAACAAAGTCTGAGATTTATATTTGGAACTATTGAGTTTATTTTGATTTATTTATTTATTTATTTAACTATGACACTGGCCAAGCTCACAAATTAATCTTAAGTTAATTTTCATGAAGTTTTATTATCTGTTTTATTGTTTGGTTTTGGTGTGTGGTTTTACTGCTTAAAATGCTTTAGTGTTTATAAGTGTAAGAAAGCTAGAATGTACCTAATAGAGAAACTATTGTATATATGTTAGATAAGCATTGTTCTGAGTTATAGTACTATTGGTCATGAGTTTAATGGTTATTTTACATGTATATATCATATCAATATTAAATATATGTATATATATTATATATATATATATATATTATATATATATTTACCTTTAACAAGAAACACCGTAAAACATGTTATATATTCATCGCATAAAAATGCTTTGATTAGACAATCACATGAGCTTATCCATGTATTTTCTTTCAGTGCAATGCTTTATTCTTTAAAGGATATATATTTTAGTTATTTTTTTTAATTTTTAAAGAGCACAAATTAGAATTAAAACAGAAGCATCACAAGTAACACAGAATTTCACTTAATAAAATAATATGAATTTCACAGTATTTGTTGTAATACATAGTGTTGTCTTCTAACCAGTTATTCATATTACCAGATATATGCATGTAAAATTGGGAGAAAGAAATAAAGAAATATATAAGAAATTAAGAAGACAGAATGTGCAAACAATTGATAAAAGGAGAAGAAACAAATTAAAACATTAACTGCTTCTTTCCATAGACCAACTGAAATGCACAATATAGCTGTCTAAACCATCTTGCTTATATACATAGATAAATCTCTTTCCCCTACTCTCTCTCCTGTCCTTCTCAACTCAGTAACTTTTTCCTTTTGAACAAATCCCTTTCCCAGAATTTACTGTGCCCTTTAGATTTGACTTAGCATTCCCTAATTGTGTTCATACTAATTATATATAGCATAACTGTAATGAGTAATAAGAGATTATATAAAATTGCTTATAGAAATGCCTCCTACAATTGAAACAAAAAGAAAAATATGATACTACAAAAAGGAATAATAAATTGGTAATGATATATTCACATGATGAAATATAATATACCCATGAAAACAGATTCCATTTATGGGCCATGATTCAAAAATATAGTGACATACTCTTGAGTGTAAAAAAGTGAATGCTAGAAGACATGATTATAAAACATAAAAGTATATAAAATTAATGATATATCATTTAGGAAAAAAATTATGTATCCAACTACAACTGTTAAATTCAAAGAAATGATGAATGCCAAATGCTGGAGAATCAATGCATGCTTGGGGAAAACAGAATGATAAAACTAAGAAGAGGTACTTATCCAGACCAAAATGAATCAGAGAGAAGAACTATTTGGGAAGTGATTAAGATTAAAGAATGAATGGATGGAGGTCTAGCTAGATAAAGGATGATGGCTCTGGGGCTGGGGAGATAGCTGGGGATCTGAGCACTTGCCTGTGAAGCACAAGGATCCAAGTTCAATCCTACTAATACCATCCAGTGCAGGCCCTACAGCCCCAGGCATGGTGGTGTATGCCTGTAATTCCAGTGCTGGGTAGACTGAGACAAGAGTATCACCATGAATCTGTACTGCATAGCTAGACCCTGTACCAAGTAAATAAGTAATTTTTTAAAATGACGACTATCACAAATTAAGTCTTAATAAATTTAATTATGTATGCCTGAATTTTTAGAATGCTATATTTTTAATGGCAAGTCCTCATTAGTCTTTATAAATATTTTTCTTAGAGATTCACTACACAATGAAAAATTTAAAAACAAGAAAAAAGTTTAAAACATATTTGCAGTGTAATTGGGAGAATTATTAACTTATTCTGAGGCAAATGTTAGTTTATAAAAATTTCCTGCAACATAAATACCATGAATATATTTGCCTTTGTGACTTAAAGTTTGTAAAACTCCTCCACATATATTGTCTCAGAGCCTATTGTTATTATTTAAAAATAAATAAAATAGCTTTAAAAGGTTAAAAAGTCAAATGATGACATAGAAATTCAGATTCCAAGATCCTTGCTCTTTTAATTAAACAGCTTTAGCTATTATAATTTTATCTGTGTGTGTGTGTGTGTGTGTGTGTGTGTGTGTGTGTGTGTGTGTGTGCATGTAATGGTTTATAGAATTACTTGGCACATATTTAAGAGACATGTATATGACCTAACAATATAAAACTAGCTACATCAAAAACTATAAATAATATATGAAACTTATTCATATATAATGATTATACTAATACCAAAGATCATTGTTTCATTTATTTACACTTCTTATTATGCTGAAATCACCAACATTCTTATTTTTCATTTTCTTTTTAAAATATTTTTAAATCATCAAAAATATTATTAGTCACAAAATTCCTGTCCAGTGAAGTATACTTTGAGTGATATTCACAATTGGTAAATTACCCAGAAATGAGTGTTTCATGTATTCAATAAATGTCAGATCAACTCCGAAAACTAAAATGGTTATCAACAATCAAAGTACTCAGATCAGAAGTCTTAGATCATCCAATATTCCCTATTCCTCCTTTTTCTAGGAGGTTGTTTTTGGACACTGGAATTTGCTGAGCTAAACAGTATTGTTCTAAGTAAAATCCTAGTAAATTGTTGAAAATATTGAGCTGTGGTGGCTGAGTGGTTAAGATGTTGGACTTGAAAATACTGGAACATGAAACGAAAGTTTACTGAAAATACATTTTGCTTCCCTTAATATGGTTATACAATGTGTCAATTATTTATTGAGTTAGAATGCTCAAGAAGAAAGAAACAACTTTCTCTGTGGAGAATCAGTTGGCTTTCATAACATTCAATAGAATATTTGCATAATAAAACTTCTACAGCTGCAAGGTTAAATCCGTTAATTTATTGGGAATAGAACAGGCTGTTCTGTTACAAAAATTGCTTTCTGCACTTGTCTTTTCTATATCAAGTATTTGCTGTGAGCACACAATTACTGCAGCAAACCTATGTTGCCAAGTGAGGAACTTTATTTAACATGGAAAGTAGGGAACACTTCACTTTCTGAAAATGAAAAAATTAATCTCGAAAAGCTGCCTAATTAACATTTTCTCCTTACCAATTGTTTCACAGGATAAAGTAGAGGGTGGCAATTTGGAGGAAGGTTAACTGCATGAACCCATTTCTGCAGCAGCTTTCAGATACAAATGTCATGCCTAAATAGTATAAGTAGGAGTAATCTTAAACCCTCCTTAGGTGTTTCATTCCTACAAACTACTAAATTTAAAACAAAATAATTGTCTTCAAAAGTCATTAAATGAACAAACTATCTATTGAAGTCATGCTATATACTGTAGAACTTCCCCCCAATAAAAAAGCAGAGAGATATATAACATTTTTATGAATGTAGTAGAAATCATTAAGAGAAGAAAACATAAAACCAAATGTTAAATCACAACTTGAAAACCAACCACACTCATCATAATATTAATAATATATATAATCTAAAATATACAGAAACTTTATTTTTAAATTTATTTTTATTATTATTTTATTTATTTATTTATATTTATTATTTCTATTTTTTTTTTTTTTTGTGGAACCGGGGATTGAACTCAGGCCCTTGTGCTTGCCAGGGAAGTGCTTATTCCACTGAGCCATCATCTCGGCCCCTGAAATTTTACTTTTTATAAGTACATGCTCATAATACCTAATTACTACGCTTTCATGAGGAGTTGGTGTGTGTACATAACATGCCTTGATTCATTTTATTTCCCCACGTGCTCCCCATACTCTATGACCTCCGTGTCTTAATCTTATTCCCTTTTCAAAAGACCCAGCTCCCTATTTCTTATTACCCATCTCTTATTTAGCTCTTTACTTATACATTAAGGTTCTCTTATAAGAAAAAACACATGTTAGAAAAGCTTGTGTGTCTGATTTGCCTATTTAACAATACGGCCTCAAGGTACATCCATTTTCTCACAAATAACTCAAGTCTGTCCTACTTTTTGTCAGCGTAGTATGCCACTGTGTGTACTCTCAACATGTTCTTTAGCCATTTATTTGTTGTTGGTCATATAGGCTGCTTCTAATATGTAGCCATTACGTACTATGCTGCTATAAATGTGAGTATGCATGCATATGTTAATATATTTTTAACTCATTCAGAAAGATACTTGGTAGAGGAATAGTTCAGTCAAATGGAACTTCTAGTTTTAGAATTCTGAAGATTCTCCATATTTTAAAAATATTCACTACACTAGTTTATATTCCACCAACAATGTATGAAGGTTTCTTTTTCCACAAGAAACTTTTTTTTTAATTCTAGGATTACAGATCATGTGAAATGAAAATAATGAAAACATCTGAAGAGAATTTGTAGATAATTTTCCCTGTTTAAAAGAATAAACAGATAAACATAAACAACAGTAAATACTTAAGTATCATATTCAGGGCATGGAGCAAATTCTGACATGGAACCAGAGAGAATCAAACGAGACAAGCAAAGAGGATAGCGAAAAAGTAGAAGTGGGAAAGAAATAATAGTGTAAAGATTAACTCCTTCTTATTGACCTCTTCCTACATGTATTCTGACCTCAAGAGAAAGGCAGTAAAAGGCTGAAAGGGAATTATTTCGGTTTTCCCACACACTGATGCCCAACAAACATTTTCCATATAAAAGAGGAAATCCTTTAAAAATACGAAGGTTATAAGAAGTTAAATGAGTGGGGAATAAAGGCAGGTTAAAATAAAATAGACAGTGTACCTTAAAAATCAAAATAAACTCAAGCAAAATTTCATAGTAATCACAGTTTAAAATACAAATTTTTCCTCAGGGATTCATATTTGTATTCTCCTAATACTAAACTGAATTTGTATGGTGGAACAATTGTAAGCACCTTGAAGAGCAGAATTGATCCCAATCACCTATTAGCTCTAACCCTTTATAAAACATGTTGTATAAAGTCAATTTCTCAAAAGTATTAAAAGAATATGTTTTGAATATGTACAAACACTTCAACATAGAGTATCCCATATGGAGTCCATTCTTTAAAAATACCATCATAATGTCTAAACATTTTATAGAATATTTTGTTATGAGAGCAGAACCACTTCCAAGTAGTTATAACACTTAATTCACTCTTAAAATCAAAAGTGCCACATTATAATACTTTCAGCTCAGCATTTTTAGGACGATATTTAGAAAAACTAAGTACAACTGTGCATATCAGAGATTTTGAAAGTTAATGTCAACTGAAATGTCCATTAAAAAAAAAGTGGAACAGTAGATCTAACAAATAAGACATGTATTCAGTGCCTGTGCCATAAAGGATTAATCATTATAGGAAGAGTCCAAAGAATACCAAAGGATTAGTGCCATTCAAATATGTAGAAAAAGTAACATATGAAAAACAGTGCTGCTTAAACAGCAAAGTTTCAGCCATCAGAGTCAAATTATTTGAAGGCAGATTCTTAATCGGTGTAATAAGCAGATGTATAACAATCTAAAGGGTTCCAAAGTAGAATAGGGTGTCTCAAAATACTACAGGTAATGGATGGATCATCTGCCAGGGATGTACTGAATGATTCACCTATGAAAAGTTTTCAATTTCATTATTTTAAGACTATTTTAAGTGGCAAAAATTAATTGCATTTTTTAGTTAACTTAGAAATTCATAAAAAAAACATGGCTTTCCTGACTTGAAAGCGAATTTTTAGAGACACCCAATACACTTTCAGAAAAGAAAGTGTATGAAAAGAAACCTCGGCTAACCTAAGAAAAGGGCTAAATTTAAAAGTTTTGACAAAACTGCTGGTAATAGAGCGCTGCAAATGGTACTATTATATGCTGTTGCTTGGCTTATAAATTGCTTCAGGATTTTGGAAAACTCCCTGATAACTACTAAAGCTAACAATGTAGATAATATATACATCTTACACTCAAAAATATTTAGAACAGAAATCATAGAAACAACGAAATGACTGTTAAAATGACAAATAAATTTCTGTAGCCTTTCAACAGAATAATATGTACCTAGGAAAGAAATGGTCACCTATCTCAATAGAAATATTGTATGTATCTCATAAGCATAACTTTTATATAGAAAAAGAAGATTAAAAAGTACATTTTCTGTGATTCCATTTGCCACAGTTCCATAAAAGATTGATCTGCCATGTTAGAAAATAATGTTTAATACTGGCAAGAAAGAACTTTTAGAATTAAGTTACATTTTATTTACTGATGAGTTGAGGTAATATGAGTACAGTATTTTATATGAAAAGATTGCCAAGTTAAAGAACATTAATTGACATAATCTGTGTAAAGGTTACATTTAAGAAAAAAACATTTTGAACAGGTGATTTTCTATCCATGAAAACTGAATATTACTGGAAGAAATTCAGAAAATGATCTCTATACCTTCTCATCTAATCTCCAAAAGAGTTTATTAAAGTATTCTTATTCCACACATAATGTTCCTCACAAAAATATGAAAGATTAGAGAAATATGAAGGAAATATAGAAATTATCTTCCCCAAATCCCGCACAGGAGCTAGGAAAAGAGATAAAGGAAATAAACTCATACAGTGTAGCATGTCTACAAAGTTAGAAATACTCAGGGAAATACCCTGAACCCAGCTACAAACTCCTTAGCTAATGAGATCTTTCTAACTGAAAAACACCAGGATTTTCTACTCATAATGACAGGTGTTTATTATTTTTCCTAGGTTCATTATAAAATTTCTACATGATAATAACAGTAATTCTAAGAAAACTGGTTTTACTTTAATTTGTAAGTTAACCAGGTATAATTTCCTATTTTTTCTTAAGTCTGAGAAATACTACATAAATGTTCAAGACAAGGACACAATTTTCACAGTACTGAGTTTACAGTCTACCTTGAAATGAAAAATAGTCCTGATATTTGGAAAATAAAAAATAGTCAAGTAGCCTTGTGGCTGGTCAACTGAATATTTCAACACGGCATGAGTTGCTTTGGTATGCTATAAATTTTTCTACTTTTAGCTCTGAAATCCAAGCTAAAGACCTGGGGACTTTGTAGGCTCCAGTGATCTATCAAATAACTTGAGGAACGTGACAAAATGTGCATCATTTGGCATGTATAATGCCAGACACATTCAAAAAGTGAGAGTAAATCAATATTCCCCTTAAATTATGAGACAAAGCAGCAAGCTCAGTAACAAACACCTGCCAGAGATGAGAGTGCCAAACAGAATTTCATTCACATAAAATATCATAAACTAAACGTTCAGACCATGAAACTTCTCTCACTATAACGCACTGATTAGATAACCTCTAAGATACTTAAATATATACTTTGTGAAACATAAAGTTTCTAACTAATGCTACTAAAACTAACACTACTTTATGACAGTGTTTGAGAATAAAATATTTATACCTCCATCACTTTATGCTAGTATTTAAAATTAATTATTAAAAGTAATTAACTACGTATTGGTATGAAATGCAAAGCTTCTAAAGCCCACAAAAAGATTCTCACTGTTAAATGATTTATGTGTTGATAAAGTATTAATAACAGTGAAACTGTTAGTCAATCACAATGTGGGTATCTCAGGTAACAGGAAAGTATAAGAATATGCAAAAGGAGACTGAACTATTTGGGGAACAAAATATTTTAAAATAATGAGCAGTGCTATTTGCCAATGTTTAAACTTAAATGTATATGCCTTTTCCCCATTTAATCACAATAATATTTTTTACTTATTATTCTTTCTGAAATAGTGTATTTCCTATTTGTAACAATTGCAAAAGGGTTGGCAGAATCGCAGTTGGCCAACAACACTGAATTGACAAATGAAAGACTACTGTTATTCAGTATTATTTTGACAGTTGTAAACAGATTGTTTTCAACACCCATACCTATAAAGATTTAAACTTTTTTCATATTGTCACAGGGAAGCGAGATATCAATAAGAAAACATATGTTATTTTTTAGGAGTGATTCACTAATATAACAGACATTTAAATTTCACTTTTGCAAAATGTATTTGTCAATTCATTTGATTGGCAATGGTATGTACTTGAGTCAGTAATCTTTTACTTATCTATTTTCTGCTGGTGCTCAGAATTAAACCTAGGGCCTCGCACACACTAGACAAACACTCTACCAATAGGCTACCCCCCCAGCCCCCAGTAAGTAACCTTTTAAATTAAAAAAAAAATTATATACAATTCCTATTTCATTATCTAACACTAAAGAAACTTACACAAAAATAACGACCATTAGGATATCTTTACATCAAACTTTTCTTTCTATATTAGAAGAGCACCTTCTATGTAAAACATACAGATGTCAGAATACATTTAGTACAGAATCACTTACAAGGTCAGAAACCTTGTGTTCTATAAAATTTTAGAGGGGCACTAACTTCCTGGATTCTATGAATGACACTAATGTGGTACAACAAAGCATACTCAACATTGCACTAACTAAATATCATACCAAGCAATTAAAATTTAAAAGGAATAATATAGAAAATCTAAATTTTCCATACCAATAATTTCTTCACTCATAAAATTAGGATTTTCAACTCTTCTTGTATAGCTCATCATATTAGGTTTTCATTTATCTATTCCTAAATTTTCTTTCAACAATAATATTTTATTACCTTAAAATTTTCTTTCTTTCCTTATCAACCTTTAGAGGTTAATGTTCCTTTGCATCTTACTGGGCCTTAGGACAGAATGACATTTCAGTAAAATAACTGACATTGTTAATATTAATGAGCTAGCTGGAGAATATTAACTTATACATCAAGTTTTATGAATGATTAAGTAACTTTTTTCAGGAATGGGACTTTAATTCAGAGAGCACTAAGTTATATTCCAATTCCCATACTGTGCTTTATTAATAGATGTTTATAACATATTTGTAATACATGTTATACTAGTACATGTTTTATTAGTACATATGTGTTGTATATCAGATAAAGACAACATTCTTTGTGGGCAATTGTCTGTGTGTGTCTAGAAAACAGCTTAAATTTTTTGACATCCTTGTCTCTTCCCCCATTTTCTTCATCTCTTGATCTTTTTTATAATTGGTAAAAATCTATCCCACAATTCCTGTTATCAACCTTTTATTGACTTTTCATTTACATCTTGGGTCCTAAACAGGTAAATACTATGTTGTCCCTTAAGCTTCAATTTTACAAGGTTGAATTAGAGGTATGCACATAACATACCTGCCGAAAAGAATAATAATTAAATTGTTCCACATTTCTCCTATGAATCTTTATGAAGGAGAAACTATCATTTTATTTAATAGCTACTTTAAAATTTAAAAAGAAATAAAGTTCATTTTTTTAATTCTTCATTACAAGTTCAGATAGTAATACCAAGGAGTTCACTATAGGTGTTTCTTTAAAAAATAAATAAAAATCTTTATCTGAGCTAGATTTAAAATAAATGTTAACTCTAAAGTAATATTAATTACTATGAATACATTGCATACTAATGTACATTACTGGGCTGTGAGATTTAGATAAATTAACTTCTTTAATTTTTAAAACAACTCTGAAGTTTGCTATAAAAGGACTGATGTGTGGAATTCTCTAAGGTTAAATCATGGCCTATAACACTCCATCCCTTTACAACTAGGTGAAGTGCAGAGGCCACCAAAAGGGAGCAAAGCCACTTGAAAAAACCACGCATGCATTCAACCTTTACTTATGTTCTATCAATGGGGTATTTTTTATTAGAAGGGATTATTGTGAAGAGCAATTAACCACAGAATGTTCTGTCCCACTTAGATTAGTTAACTTTCCTACCACTGAGGAAAAACAAAAAATATTGGAAACCCAGAAGTTAAAGGACAAAAACCTTAAACTGACTCACACTTTGAAGTGATCCATTATCTATTTGTCTGGCTCTACAGTGGAAGGGTCACAGTAGAGGAGCGACACAGCATTTAGGGGCTTGGTCCCCAGCAATGGGGAAACACAGCAGAGCAAGTGTACCAAACAGGAATGAGCGAAGAATGTGCTATGATTCCCAAAGTCACCCAGCCATGACCCCCTGGACACACCCAGAAAATGTCCCCTGCACATCTCAAGTCAGCCAAATTGACATAATCAAGCTGAAACCTAGCATTCCATCCTTTGCTACCTTGATACCAAACATTTCTTTAAAACATACTATATCCTTAAGTAAATATAAGATCATAATTCAGTATAACATAATTCAATTATCTTGGGTACCACTGAAAAAGCTGTAATATGTCTTTGTATTTGGAGATTTGAACTAAGCTTAAAAGAGACACGAGTAGATGAAGAAAACTTAAATATGAATATAATTCTTTGGACCTGAAAAAAAAAAATCATCCTTTAATTTGTCACAAAGCTAACCCATTCACAAGTGATGAGTAGTTTTTAGTCAAGTAATACCATATCCTGAGAATATCATGCTACATGCCGTTGATGACAAATCAAATAGATGGACTTTGAGGACAGACACTTTTATGTTTTCATGGAAATCTACTCTGAAGGGATATTGTAAATAACTGGTGATGAGCATAAGGTTTTACTTAGAAAGAAAATCAGTGTATTCTAAGAATAAATGAACACTTCAATTGTCAATGATCTTTAATTAAGTTGTATCTTTTAATTCAACTGCATTTGAGACTAAGACCTGTATATATGTAATGTCCACACTTTTTCCAATCACAGAACCATGAATAATAATGTAGCAATTTTATACTGTTCATAAGTTGTTTTTTTTTTTTTGTCTTTTTGAGACAGGGTCTCACTATGCAGTTCAGGCTGGCCTTAAGCTCACTTTGTAGCTCAGGCTGGTCTCAAGCTCACAACAATCCTCCTGCCTCAGCCTCCCGAGTACTGGGATTACAGGCCTGCGCCACCACGCCCGGCTCATAAGTATTTTAATATTGATTTCTGTGACAATTTTAAATAATGCTTTCCCCTTAATATCCTTGAAAGAAATTATAGACTTAAACACAATGTTTCTTTTTGAAGATAAATTAATTTCATTTATAAAACAATCTTTGGGTCAATGTTTTTATTTTTATTTAACCCAGAATATACTGTCTATGTTTCAGAAATGAATGTATTATACTTAGCTTTTAGGGCAAATGTTACCTTGTTTCTTGTATAGGTATGTAATATAATTTCTTTTTTAAATAGAATCATTCAAGGGAAATTATTATTTATTTCAGATTAATTGCTCATTATAAGGCAGAAAGAAAAAGAAATTCCCCCAAATTTACATTTAAAACATCATGACAGGGCCTGGCAAAAGAGCTCAGCAGACTAAGTTCCCGCTTAGGCAAGCTCAGGAACCGGGTTCAATCCCTGGCAACCTATGTTGCATCGGCCCCCAACTCCAGGCACACCAGCCACTGAGACCAGGCATGGTGGCACACACCTGTAATGCCAGCGCTGGGGAGGCTGAAAACAGGAGTATCACTAGGAGTCTGAGCTGCATAGTGAGACCCTATACCAAATACATCTAAAAAAATACATGATGGGCTAGGGAGATAGCTCAGTGGCATAAGCACCTACATGGCAAGCGCAAGTTCCTGAGTTCAATCCCTGGTACTGCAAAATAAAATAAAATAATATAAAATAAACTACCAAATTTAAAATAAATAAGAAAATAGGATACATACATGACATTTTTGATCAATCATTATTTCATGCCTTCAGAAACACACCATAACTATTACAATAAAATAGTAATCTAAACATCCCAAAACAGAATTTCATGCATTTCAGGATATAGCTTCACAATGCCTGCCTGGCAAGTGTGAGGTCCTTAGTTTAATTCCTAGTATCTCCTTCCACAAAAGAAGCAAAGCTGAGTTTCATTTTTTTTTTTTTTTTTTTTTTTTTTCTTTTTTTTTTTGAGACAGGGTCTCACTGTGCAGTTCAGGCTGGCCTTAAGCTCACTTTGTAGCTCAGGCTGGTCTCGAACTCACAACAATCCTCCTGCCTCAGCCTCCCTAGTGCTGGTATTACAGGCATGCGCCACCACGCCCGGCAAAGCTGAGTTTCAAAACAAAACTACAAGGTTTAATAAATTTTAATAAGGTTTAAAATTTTGAACCATTATTTTATATCTTGGTGACTCAACTTCTTATATCTATTGAATACAAATAGTGAAGATGTTTTAATGGAAAGAAGGATGCTTAAATTTGAGAAATTCTTTATAAATTATACATATAATATAAAATTCATTGAGTAATTCATATTGCTATTTTAATATCCTATTTTTGTCAATTTTTAAAGTCTGATTCTAAAAATGTTTCATTTTGTTAGTATTTGTGTGAATCTTAGATTTCCATTACTAAACTATTATTTATCCTTGTATACTTACATTTTAACTTTCTTAACTTCTGTCTCACTTACTGACAATAAACAAATTTTACGGAAAAATATGACCAAACATACAAATCTGAAATTTTAAAGAAATAATATTAACTTTGGTGTTAGAATTAAAAAAGAATAAGTTTATTTATTGAAACTTGTATGAGTTAAAAACAACTTAAAATGGAGTAACGGGAACACATGACAACTAAATTCACAAAAGTAATATTAAGCTTTCTATCCTTTTTAAAAATAAGCATTTCTCTACTGAAAGCTTAGCGTTGTAAATAGAAAATTAAAAAATACCCTACAATAAGATGTAAATACCAAATTTCTAATGGCTTTTAATGCATTGAATGCATTCAATCATCTCTTTCTTTAATTGAAAGTGTTTACTGTTTACTATACTTCGGATCCTTACATATATTTCAATATATATTCAGGGGATTTGAATAGAATATTAAAAGAGAGTATGATGCAATATTTAAGGGAAGCAACAATAAATCTCATGGAAATTAACAATTATACGTAGCTCCTAGGTAATAGAGGGAATAAGGACATGGGGTAGTATTACAGGAACATAGCGCAGGAACCGCTGAAAAAGGTTATGGAGTATGAGACAGGACTGCAGACTGATGGGTTTGTTTCCATGTGTCCAACATAGCCCCAGAGACACAGTGATACATAGACTCAGCTTTTTTCTCTCCTATGCTCTAAACAGTGGTTTACATAGCAGAACAGAGTAGAGTATTAGGAAACTAGTGAGTTTGGAAAATGCGAGTCACTGATATCAATACTCCAGAATATACAGCAGGGCAAATAAGGAAAACGAATCTAGACACAGAGGAGCTTAGCACCCTTCCTCTGTAACAGCCAGTAAAGTTTATCTGGAGATATAAAAATGAGCTTGTTATTACCCTACCTTTTGGACATTTAGCCTTGTAAAATTGTTTAACACTTAAAATATAAAGAATATGAACCAGATCATGAATTGCAAACAAAATACAGAAGATAATATATTTATAATACATATTTATATATAATATATAATAAAACATGTTATAAATATATAATATATAATTACAAAAACTCAGAAAACAAGCTTGTGTTAATTTCTCCCTTAATTAATGAAAATAATATAAAGTTACAAAGTAGTCCAATTTAAAAACAGCATATAGGGGGGCCAGGGAGATGGTTCAGTGGAAAAAGCGCTTCCCGGGTGAGCGTAAGGGTCTGTGTTCAATCCCCAGTTCCGCAAAAAAAAAAAGTATATATATATATATATATATATATATATATATATATATATATATATATATAGTGTGTGTGATTTCAGGTTGAAATGACACTTGTAATATAAATTTCAGTTACTGCCAATAAAAATGAATTATTTAGATGAACAAATGTTTTTACTTCTACGTCATAGCCACTCAGAGAAGTTCATCTTTAGGAATAAGAGCATCAAAAGCCATACAGTAATTATCTTTCGCCTATACAAACCAAAACTCATAACAAAAAATATGTCTATATATGGCAAAATCTATTAAAATGAAATAATTTAAGCCAAAAGACAAAAAGAATCTTCTGGCTCACCTCCTTTGTCTTCTAATCTTCTATTAGCTTTATTATATCTCTGCCTATGAACTATGGAGTAGATCAATTTTAAATTTCAAATTTAAACTCACAGAGATCTAAATAATTTCAGACCATTATGATTTGGCATAAAGGATTCATTTTTGCATATATTATTTTAAAATTATTCTTAAATGGTGTTAAATAACGAATCGTTTGAGAGTATGATTAAAACTATATTTTCTCTAAATGAACAAATATGTACATAAAATTTGGTATGCATTGTAAATGGAACTTCAAAGAATATAATGTTGCTATAAGCCCAATGTTGCACTACATTCAATAAATCATAAATTTTAATAAATGGTGTGGGCCAGCCAGAGAGCTCAGAAAATTAAAGTGCCTGCTGGGGTAACCCCACGGTGCGCTGAGACAGTGATTAAGATTGGGCGTGGTATTGCCTAAACTAGGGTGGGATAAAATGATTAGATGAACCAGATTTTTCTTATTGATAAAAAATATTTCTTATTGGACCTGGGAGATCCATACATAGCAGTTCACTACACATTCTACCTTTGATTAGAAAGTTTCCATAATAATTTTTTAAAAAATTAAGGAAGAGAGAACACAGAAGATAAAATGCAAACAGCAGGCAAGTATTTTATAAAATAATTTTAGAGAAGATGATGTTGACTTGGTTTTCACATCATTAAAAGACTAAACAGCTTTTTAAATCTGTTATCGTCAAATAAAGCAAAAGTTTTATAAATAAGAATGCTTCATTTTTGTCTCTGGACTTTTCTTCCAAATTGTTAAAAAAAATAATTATGCAAGATTTGTTTCTAATAGGTTTTGAACAGCATGTATGTCTGCATTTATTCTCACATTCTATCTCATATCTCATTGGAAGTAAACAGCTTCCCCAACGTCATTAGGAAATTTGTTAACATAAGTTCAGTAATACACACAATGCACAAATCAATCATACTATACTATCTGCTTTGAAATACAGCAATTTCCCTATCCTTCAGTTCTATTTTTCTGTGCAACTGGGCTATTATTTTGAGTAAGTCATGATAACATAATGAAACAAGATTAGCCTCCTTCAGGGCGTTTTTCTTTCCTGGTCCGTTTAAATAACTCAACCAATGTTTTGAAAGAAAATACAAAATTTTGATTCCTCACTAACAGCACATATTCAGTCCCTTCCTCTCATCTGTGTCTTACTATGCGTCCACAGCATTTCATTTTAATGTTAAAGCATAATAACTATTCCTAGAAAGTTAAAATTATTAAACAACATATGTAAAGTACCATGGAGATTATATATATATATATATATATATATATATATATATATATATATATATATATATATATATATATAAAATCAGCTGAAGTGATGACACTATGAACCAATTTGTTCACACACAGGCAATAAATACATTGACACCTCTGCCTGGATGCTAGATTCAGAGATTCTCTTGATAGCTGACAGTATTTCAGTGTAGATATTCAAAGCAGTTTAAAGCTGTGTGTTAAAACTGATAAAATAAGGAGGTAGAAATCATACTTATTAGTAAATGTTATAAGCTAAGTGACTAAACATAAAATATACTACCAATATATGGTACATTATACTAAACTATCAGAATCATTCTTTTTTGTTCTCAGATTACATGTGGTTAAATTTTAATTAAAGTTATACAATTGGGATAATATAATATGAAAACTATTCAAAGGTATTTGCAAGTTAACATTTAACCTCTACAACTTCATATTTATGAAAGTGCTTCATCTTTACATTCACCATCCGTTATTTGCAAAATCTTTTTTACTATCATGTAAAACATTCAAAATCATCTTTGAGAGGACACCTATTAAAGTTTATCTAGACTGAAGTGCCACTCTAAAGCAGATATGACAGTGGTTAGTAGCAAGAACGAAGATACTCTTTCAATAATTGTTATTGTTCTAAGTATCTATCAAGGCATTTAAGAAAGTACCCTGTATGAGTTATTATTGCATAATATCAGTGATATCCATCAAGTTCCTTTGATTTAAATTCCACCAAGTTTAAATGAGAATAATAGGCATGCAGTTAATACATATATCACTAAATTCTGTAGAACATTAAACAATGATAAATTCATACAAACAGCTAATTTATTACAAATTCTCATAATTGAATCAATTCAATGCAGAATTCCAAAAGATTTACACTACTTGAATGAGAATGGAATAAAAGAGTAGCTTCTCCATTTGATGTTTTGAAGGATAGCTCTTGCTAAGGGGTGCACTTCTCACAGGCTTTCTAAAATTTCAAAATTCTCCTGTTTTGAACAAACAGTTATAATTGACAAGTTTCTGCTAGACATTTCAGAGGAATAATTGTGTCACATTTCTATAAGAGGAGCTCACTTCTCGCAAATAGCAATCACAACTATGTCAACCCATTTATGTTACATAATTCTAAGCAAAAACACAGAGAAATTATGCAACTTCTAGGTTGATTCTTATCAAATATCTTCTCCTGAATAAGAGTTGTAGAGATGCAGGGCCAGCCAGATAGCCCAGCAGACTAAAGTGCCTGCTTAGGCAGATGTAGGGACCAGGGTTCGATCGCCTGTGTGCTGTGCCGGCCCTGGCACTGGAGCATACTGAGATGGTCACTGAGCCTGGGCGTGGCAGTGTGCACCTGTAATTCCAGCGCTTGTGAGGCTGAAAACAGGAGAATCAGAATCTGATCTATGCAGTGAGACCCTGTGGATCCTGTACTAAATACATTTAAAAAAATAGTTTTAGATATAGTAATATAGCATGCAGAGAAAAATCTGGCTGATGGTCAGTAAGAGAAGAGAATTATTAAATTAATTTCAGTAGCTTGTTCATATCCAGGCAGTTTTCTGTGAAGCTTTATTCCCTTAAGCTATAAATTTCTAAGAAGGGAAATGGATATATCTTATATACTTACTTCATCAGCTGTTTAATAAGGCATCTTAAGGAGTTTTATTTGAATAATAATAATATGTTATATAATATATTATACATTATACATATGTTATATATAATATTAAATATATGTTATATATAATATGTAATATATATATATATATATATATATATATATATATATATATATATATATATCCAAATACCTTTATAGCATGTTCAATTATAAGGACATGCACACATAAACAGATTCATGTAATTAGGAAGAATCTTTAGATTAATACTAAAATACACTTCCTGGCCCATATTCAACCACCTTTAAAATATTCAGTTAACTATACACTGGGCATATAAAGAATTTAAAATTATTTACAAAATAGCTATTATTACTTTTTTTTTTGCGGAACCAGGGATTGATCTCAGGCCCTTGCACTTGCCAGGGAAGTGCATATTCTATTGAGCTATCTCCCTGGCCCTTGATTTACAATTATTGACCAAACATTTTTACAAGAAGTTTATTACAGTGGCTTTTACAGATTTTTCTTAATCTGTGTGCTTCACAACATATCTAATACCACAAAATGGGCAAGAAATATTTGGTTGCATACAAGACAGAATTGAAAAATATCTTGCTACAGAGAAATAAAAACATTTTAAAATTAAGCCTAAAATGATATACTATTTATGATCAAAAGAGACAAAAAATATCGGGACCTTAACTCACTTTCAGCAGACATATGAAATCATTTCACCATTTGAAGAAAATAGAATTAGTTTATACTCCTGTCTCTCTCTCTCTCTCTCTCTCTCTCTCTCTCTCTCTCTCTCTCTCTCTCTCTCTCTGTATGTTCAAAAGCTTGGTTGGGGAAAGTGTATTTCTTTCTGGGTTCTTTTTGCCCTCACCCTCCAGTCTATTTATGCAGATATGTAATGCAGTTTAAAACAAAGATGCATACAAATTTTTGGAGTACTGGAAAATAAAACTCAAATAATGAAAGTAATTAAAACCTATGAGAAGTAAAGATTGTTACATCTGTCTGGTATACATTAGTAATACAAAGGTAATAAAAAGGTATGTTCTCTACAGAGTACTCTGTATAAAATGCAGTTGAAAATTCAGGACTAAAGACAAGTAC
Source organism: Ctenomys sociabilis (assembly GCA_004027165.1). Lineage (NCBI taxonomy): Eukaryota > Metazoa > Chordata > Mammalia > Rodentia > Ctenomyidae > Ctenomys > Ctenomys sociabilis. The sequence continues at coordinate 27,985 of PVKA01012745.1, forward strand.
AACTACATCACTAAATGCTAAAACTGCATCTAATTAACCTTTGTCTCTGTGACACAAAAAGCAAAGGAAACATACAATATTGTTTACATCATGTTTTCACTATGGAACCCAGTACAAATCATCCAGAGATGTAAAACAAATCTCTCTCCCTCTTCTCTCTGCTCCACTGCCCTTATCTCTCCTCTTTTCTCTTTCTTTCTCTCTCCTTACACACACACACACACACACACACACACACACACTCACTCAGTCATATACCTGCATAAAATCTCTACAGATACAACTATGCAAGAGTAAAACAGATACAATTTCAACTTCAATCTCCAATATATTTCGTATCTCCATATTTTCAAAGACTGGATAAATATATTTTGATACAATTTTTGTATGGAAGTCTTGTGGTATCAAATAATTTTTAAAATATAATTAAATAAGCAGGTTTATAACATAGTGATTATATGTTAAATGGTAAAGGTAGCATTATTCCAATTATAAGGAAAATGAATACTACAGTGAAAACCATTTATTTTTAAAAGTATCATATCTTATGAAGGTGAATTACATGGAACCATGAACTATATGTTGGGAATATATTTTTGCTTCTTTACTCTTTAACATTGCTTAAAGGGGTGCCATTTCCGTAGGTAACATGCAATTAACATTGCCACCTTCATTATGCAGCATTCCAGTTTTGTAAACTCCTGTTTATAAAATAGTTTATCACAAAATGCCTTGCAGTGAAGGGGAGAGGAGTACCGCACATCGTTATTTGAAACAAAGGTGGAGGGATTGGTCAGAATGTAATATATATGGGTAGAAAAAAATGAAATAATAGAGTAATTTAAGGCATTTGAGGGGAGAAAGCTGTAACTAAATATTATCTTAGTCCAAAATAGCCCATAAAATAGAGAATGGGATTTACATCTCTGTTATTTCACACTAACTATATGAATAGCCAGATTCCCCATACATATTACCTAAAATAAACAATACACAAGAAATTGTCAATCATTGGTAGCATCGCTCCTCAGATGACCTAGTTAGTGCGTGGGTATTTTTTTTTCCAAATGTTGCCTTTTTATTTGTACTAGGGATCAAACTCATAGCCGTGTGTCTGCCAGGCCAGTGCTTAAGCTACTGAGACATACCTCGGCCCCAAAATTTAAAACATAGGCATACCATATAACATTTGGATTCTGAGCTTCTCTTAAAAAATATCAAAGTCTCACCAATCTATACCATAACTTACTTAGGGCAACACGGATTTACATTGAAATCCTGCTGCTCCCTTCAAGAGAGGTACTTTTTCCACTCGCATCTCTCTCCAATGCCTAGAAGGCTTCGCCTTCTTGCGTTCACTCCCAGAATGATGTAGGTATCTGATGTTTTAACTTCTCCCATGCACAAACAAGTTCCAACAGTGACACCAAATCTCATTTGAAAACTACAAGCAATGTAACCTTGAGCAAATTAATTACCCTCACCGAGTCTGATTTCCCACTTACAAATCTGCGGAGCAAAGCCTCTGTGGCCGTGAGAAGTATGAAGGGATTTGTGAACTCTAAAGCCTATACATAGAAGACGTAGTGTCGCTTTGATAAATGCCCAATAAGTCAGCAAGTGATTATCTATAAGGTAAAATATATTCCTAAGCAGAATTTAAAGGCCTTAGATCAACAGAACATCAAGAAAAAGAAAGCATAAATGCTCACAAAGATTTGCCCACAGCATTAAAAACTTTGAATATTAACATTTAAAACAAAAACATGTTTAACACTTGGACTTATTTTTGTTTCACCCACCTATACTAAAAAGGACATTAATCAAATATCATATTATTTAAGAAAAACAAGATCAAATTATTTTATAAAAACTACAAAATATTGAGCAAGAAGACATGTAAATATTTTCTTCCTTTTATTTCTTTTTTATTTATCCTCTTTTATTTTATTTTTATTCTATTTCATTTTATTGATGAGAAAATAGCAAAGAGACAGTTCCAAATCAAATTAGGAGGACAGATTCAAATAATTAATACATTGCACATTGTTTCCATGTTTTTTGTTGTACAAGGTGCATACATGATATTCTATTTATAAACACTATTAGAGTAGATGCCTCTAATCAATGAATTAAGAAAATGTAACAGTATACTTATCTTTTTTTAAAGCTGAATTATAGTACAGTTTCAATAATTAATACTTTTTACAATGTTATATTTCTAGTGATTATCCATAGTACTAGAAGCAGACAGGATACCCTGTTCAAGCACTATTAGTGCAAATCTTTCTTCTCATAGAATTATACAGAAGTACTGCATATTTATCCTAACTGTACTGTTTATACAAACACAGAATGATTCTTCCTTTGTATCCCCCCTTTTTTTGTTTAGTCCCGTCAAAGATGGGCATTCTATTGTCATTCAATTATTATAGGTGCTTGAATTCAGCAAAACATTCCAACACAGTCCAGCAGTCCACAATAATAGTGGGTTATCCGAAGAAGTTATTGACTAGAGTTATTTACAGCTCAGTTTATTATTATGGCTTTATTTTACATAACTCATTTTTATACTGTTCTGCTGGATGGTTAAGAGTGAGATAAAGCAAGATCTATATACAAAAAAATGTGACTTTTGTATCTGATGAGGTCAGTCAAGTCCCCTCAGGGTTTATCCTGAAACCCTGTACCTTACTCTGTAGATCCTTTGTCAGTGTCAGCCATGTGGATGAGTCAAGGCCATTGCTTGACCAGTTTGCTCTCTGTGAAAGCCTGAGAGAAAGTCTTCTCTCCATGTAACTCTTCTTAGGTGCTTATCCAAACGTGTATGTTTGCTTCAGTATAAACTGTTAGTAATCAAAGTACATTCAATTTTAAAGGATCAGTATAAACTGTTAGTAATCAAAGTACATTCAATTTTAAAGGATCATAGAAAGATGTCACTATGCCTAACTGAAACAATTGTTATGAGAAAAATGACACTGAGAGCATCAGTGCCATGTGGGGGTTGTTTAGAGATGCTCAATCCCGGAGAGACAAGACAGCTAAGCATAGGTGGCCAATGTACACCTCCTTGAAGAAAGAACCAGAAAGACAAGTGTCCAGCTGTATTCTGAGTTGGGTGCTTTTGAAAGAACACTGAAAGTCAGTGAGAGAAAGAATGTGAGCTCATCAGAGTCAGAGGTCCACATCATGGGAAAAGAAATAAAATATTCCAGGAGATGGCATCAGACTGTACAGCAGAGGGAGGCGATGTCTGGGGCAGTGGTGATCTTAGTACTGCAGAGTTTTAGATCTCACATGCTTTTAGCATAGTTTAGATATGTCTGATCAAACCTTCACAGCAACCTCCACTGCTCAGGATAAGGATCATACTTCATCTACCACAAAATACCCAGAGTACTACAGTCAGGAGCCACCTTGGAAAAGAATGTATTTTCTGACTTGGCACTTTCCTAAGGGTCAAAACTCCTCCACACTCCCATCTCTGGGACCTCACAGACACTGCACTGTATTGACTTTTTGGGCAGTGATTTTTTGAGACCAAATTGGCCAAAAGAATAACTGTGCCCTAAGTTTGCTATTTGCTCTGTATATCAGGCTTTGACATGGAGAGGAGAGAGTAGCACATTTTTCACAGTCACAAGATCAGTGAGTCTGCCTGAGCCCCAGGCACAAGAGCTGAGTGTTGACTTGCACCAATGCCAAGACTGACTGTAGGCAGGCACGTGCTCCACAACGAACGTGTTCAGCTATTTGTTCTTGAGAGGAGGGAGGGAGCCCCACAGTTTCTGCTGCCACCCAGGCCCCATTTCTACCTACTGAGGTGAGCTGAAAGGGGTTGGAGTAATTCCATGGCTATGGCCGTTGCCTCATCTCTTCACATGCTCTGCTGATGAAGGAGGGGGAGAAGAGAAAAGCGCTATATTCAGCTGTCGTCCAGCTCCTCAGGGAAGTTAGGACAGATGGGGCCAATGAGAACTTTGCCTGATACCAGCTGCATTCCTGCCCTGGGGTCTGAAATAAAGTAATACCAGGCCCTTCTGCCACTGAACCACATCGCTTCCACTACTCTCCTGTCCCTATGCTAAGGAAAACATGCAGAGACCACAGTGCTCTTCCCAAGTAGAAGTAGATGCAGAGTTTTACAAAAAATCAACACTCAAAGACGTCTTTAGGAGAAAGTTTCTTCCTACGAATTGTTAGAGATATCTGACCCACCAAACACACAAATATCAGTACAGGGGCACAAGAAATATGATGATTAAAGTAACATAATAACAGTAGCAATAGATCTTAAAGAAATTGATAAGGATACACAAACATAAAACATTAAACACATTAAATGCAAAAAAAGGAATTTAAAGCAATGATTATAAAAAAGTTCAATATATATGAAATATATACATGAAATTATATATATGAAATTATCCTATTAAAAGATATATAGATATAGATATATGTGAAATTAGCATATTAAAAGACAAACTAAGGCAACCCACTTGGGACTTTTCCCATCATCTCAAGAGCTAAGCCCATTCCCCATTCCCCATTCTTATACCCCAATAAATTTCCCTATTCTTAAAATAAAAATAGGCAAACTAGAGGAATGGGCAATAACCAAAATTCAACATCAAGCTGGCACAAAATGTACCTCTGTGGAGAACAGGAACAGCTATACTTCTATCATTCAGAATAGAATTTAAGGGACTGGAGAGATAATTCAGCAGTCTAAGTGCTTGCCTGGCAGGCACAAGGTCCTGAGTTCAGTCCTCAGTACCACATTGCCATGCTGGCCCCGGAACAGAGTATGGTGGTGCACACCTATAATCTAGCATTTGGGTGTCTGAGACAGGAGGATCTCTATGAATCTGAGTTGTGCAGGAGCTGTATTAACAACAAAAATATAAAAATTTCAAAAAATATAATTAAGACAAAAACAGTAGAAAAAATAAAGGGCCCTTCACAATGATCAAATTATCAGTTCAACAAAAAGGCATGAAATGTAAATTGTATGCACCCTACTCTGGAGTCACTAATTCTGTAAATATTATTAGATTTAAAGGAAAAAGAGGTAACAGTAAGATAATAAAAAAAATTAAAAAACAAATAAAAATAAAAAATCAAATTTAAAAAATAATCAGTTAATCTGTACTCTACATCAAATAGTTTATAAAATATTCTATCTAATAACTGCAAAACACACTTTATTTTCATCAGAATGTGGGAATGTTCTCTAAAATAGACCAAGATTAGGCCATAAAATAAGTTGAAACAAATCAAAAAATATTGCAATCATATCATAAATATTTTCATATCACAATGAAATAAAGTTAGAACTTAACAGTAAATATTAGAAATTATGCAAATAAACATAGTGACCACACTTTTGAACACATAGTGTTCAAAAAGAAAACTCAAAATTTTCTACAATGAAGGGAAACTGGAAGTGTAACAGACTTAAGCTTATGGTCTAGAGCTAAAAGTTTACGTATTTAAAAATAAAAATATTTCCCAATATTGATAATTCTGATCCATGAAAGCGAGTAGAATTTCCACCTCTTTTTGTGTCCTCTTCACTTACTTTCATTAATGGTTTATTACTGATTATAAATAAATTTATAAATAAACTGATTATAATAAATAAATTATAAATTTATAACTGGTTTATAAATATTGGAGACATATTTTATCCTTTGGTTAAATTTATTCATTTTTGCAGCTATTCTGGATAGAACTGATTTCTTGATTTCTTTTTCAAATAATTAGTTATGAGCATATGGAAATGTTATTGATTTTTTTCCAGTTTTTCTGAAACTGCAGAATTCATTTACTAAATCTAATATGTGTGGTAAGGTTTTGGAGATGTTATATTCATTAGATCATTTTACCGGTAAAATAACAATCAAGTTTCTTCTGCAATTAGGGTGTAGTTTATTTCTTTCTCTGTGTAAGTGCTCTCTATGGGACTTCTAGCACCATACTACAAGAAACTACTGAAGGTGAACATTCTTGCTCTGTTACAGACCTTGAAAGTTTTTAACCTTTCTTCATTCTATAACGTTAATTGCTGGCTTATTATCAATGACCTTGATTAGGTTATCGTACTTCTCATAGGCCTATGCATTCACAATTTTTGCCATATAAGGAAACAAATTTATAGAATTCCTAGTTAAGGTGATCACATGATTTTTATCCTTGATTTTATTAATATGGTGAATCATTTATTAATTTTTATACAATAAAACTTCCTTTTGTACTCATGGGATCAGTTTCAGTTTATTATGGTGAAGGTATAGGTTTAATGTGCTATTGGGTAGAATATTCTATGTTATCAATTTGACCTACCTTGAAATTAAACTTTTCATTTTCTTTGTTGATTTTCCATCTGAATGATCTCCCCAGTATTAACAACAGGTGTTAAAATCTCAACTATATTCCATAAGTTTGTTTCACTTTAATGTCTATTAATACTTGCTCTCTATAGACAGGTGCTGCCATATTGTATGCATTCATATTTAGAATTTTTATTTCCTCTTGGCTGACTCCTTTAACTTGGCTAATTGTCTCCAAGTCCACAGTCCTGTCAATCACATGTCAAACCAGACACTACACTGCCCTGGCTAACTGTCCATATAAACTTCCTTACATCTTTCACTGCCTTTGACATAAAATGCATTTCATCTGTTATTAGGATGCATACTTCTGATTTAGTTTGACTTCCACTTGCACGAGTTATCTTACTCATTACCTTTGTTTTCCATCTATACATATCATTAGAGATGAAGGGAATTTGCTTCAACTTTTTTCAATGTATTTGGTTGTTACAGGGTTTCATTATGCAGCTTGGTCTCACGGTGATTCTCCTGCCTTTAGCTTCCCCAACACTGGGACTACAGGTGTGCACCACCACACCTGGACTCTGTGGCCAGAGGAGCCCACCCTGGGGGCAGGGCTGGTGCAGTATTGGTGTCAGGGATCGAACTGCTGTGCCTGAACTTGCCTAAGCTTGCTTAAGTGTCTCTTTATTCCGTTGAGCTATCTCACAGGCCCTGCTTCAACATATCATTGAATCTTATTTTTTAAGTCTATTGAATTAGTTTATGTTTCTAAATTGGAGAATGTACACGTTTACATTCAAAATAATTATTACTAAACCAATAAAATAACTTGATTTCTAATTAAGTTATACTCTCTTTTTTCATTCTCTTCCACTCTCCCTTGATTGTTAAGTGAGTTACTCCACTGGTGTGCTTTGATTATTTGCCTGTAATTTTGGTTTTTCCTTTACAGATTTTCACTTTGAGATACCATGATGCTTACAAAACCATCTTTTCATTATAACAAGCTGATTTGAATTGACAGCAACTGAACATGACTATAAGAATAAAATACTATACCAACAAATAAATGAAAGAGCAAGAAAAATTATACAAAGTTCCTTTGTTATATTCCATTCCTTCCCACCATTTGAACTTTTGCTATTTCATTTTGTTTTCCTATAATGCCTATCTCTTAACATATTACTATAGTTATCATTTTAATTGTTTTGCCTATTTATATATAAGTGACTTAGACATAACATTTACATATCACAGCATTCTGAATTTGCTTGCATAATGTCTTCCCAGTAGGTTTTATACTTGCCTATGTTTTCTTGTATTCATTTATGCTACTCTATTCCAATCTGTATTTTCTTTAACATTTTATGCAGACATATTTGCTGGAGTTGTAGTCTCTCAGCTTTGTTTGGCTAGGAAAATCTTTATTCTTCCTTCATTTCTAAAATCCATCTTTGCTAGAGACAATACCCTTGACTGACACTTTTTCATCCTTCAGTACCTGGCTTACAAGGTTTCTAGTGAGAGACTGGCTATCAGAAGAACTAACATAGACATGTGTGTTGAGTTTTTCTGCCTTAAAATTTTAAAAATCTTTTTTTTTGTTATCTTTCACTCATGAGAGCTTGACTGTAAGATGTCTTAGGATAGATTTGGTAGTTAAATTTGACGAGCAACATTTGGTTTTGTGCACCTGGATCCTTATAGCCTTCTTTAGGTTTAGAAAATATTCTATTATATTTAATAGACTTTACAGAATATGGCTTTCTGAAGTCCTTTTTAAACCACAAGGATTTAAATAAGTGCTTTTTTAAAAATTGTTCCTTTTGGGGCCAAGGAGATGGCTCAGTAGAATAAGCACTTCCCTGGCAAGTGTAAGGGTCTGGGTTCAATCCCCAGTTCCACCAAAAAAATAAAAAATAAAATAAAATTGTTCACATTATTTTATACCTTCCCTCCTTTTAATTATTTTTTGGGGTTTTTTTTTCATACTTTTTTCAAATATCTCAATGAGCTCTCTAATTCTTTCTTATTCCATCTATAAGGCTACTGACAACTTCTATCACATTTTTAATCTCATTTTGGATATTTTTAGTTAAGAATGTCTGCTTTTTTCCCATCAGTTTCTCAGATAAAATATTGAAATGTTTATGTTCTCTTCAAGCTGACTTCTCAAAACAGCTACTTGAAATTCTCTTCTGAGAGTTTTTCATACTGAATACTGTCTTGTATTATGCCTCCTTACTTTCTCATGCCTCCCTTTGAGAATTAAGGAATGTGATTATTCCCTATAAAGCTTTGATACCTTTCACAGCAAGTATCATCAAGAGATACTTGCAACATCATCAAATCTTGACCACCTGAATATTTATTCCAGTCTTCAGGCTCTTGTTCCCCTGTGTCTGTATTTTCAAACATTTTATCAGACTACATTCTGTGACACTGTTATTCCCACTATATTGTCACTAGATAGCAATCGGATCCAGATTTTCCAGAATTCTGTGTGTGTGTGTGTGTGTGTGTGTGTGTGTGTGTGTGTGTATGTGTGTACTGACTATTTAGTACTGAAGGGTAATCCATGCCCAGGTTAATCCCAAATATTCTATCAATGTCTTACTCCAAAAGGAATAGGACATCATATAGAGATATTGCAGTAGTGTACTCCCACAAGTCTCTTCCTGGTCAGAGGGTAAGGTTGGATGCCTTATCCATAGATCTTGATCTATGATCAGATACTACAGGATTCTGCCTGGAACTGGGCAAAGTCCCCTTGGAAGGACCAGCTCCAAGTTCTTCTACCATATCTGTGGCCATGAAAGCCAACAACCTATGTTAGATACCCACAGTAAAGAAGACTAGGACAGCACTGGCTTAGAATTAAGGCCCTTATCTTGGGGCGAAGCTGCCAACATTGCTGTGGTGGACTCATGCCCAAGACCACTGTTATCAGCCAAAGGACACTAGCTGGGATAGATTGTTTTAGTTACCTCTCCAGTTGCTGAGACAAAATACCCAATACCCAAAGTCAAGGGAGGAAAAGTTCATTTAGTTCTCAGGTTTTAGAAGTTTCATTACATAATTGGTTGACTCCAAGACAGGTTGGCAGATGGTTGAGAGGAAAGAGTTAATTACAGTGGATGGCTAAAATAGCAAAAAAAAAAAAAAAAAAAAAACGAACAGGACAAGCTTTTTGTTCTGTATGTTGTATGCAGGCTACCTATGTTAGGAGAGTGTTGCACTCACATCGTTATTCCCAGCATTGGATCATGACTCAGTCACATACTCTATATTTAGCTACCTCTAAAAAGCCCCATCCAAACAATTTCAGTATTACTGGTAAATCCAATTCCCAAGTCTCCTCTGATATTTAAGGCAAACTCTTTACAGGAAGCCCCTGTGCAAATGAAAAAAGGGTGAAACACTTCCAACATTCAAGGACATATCATAGACATTTCTAATCCAAAAGTTACAAGCAGAGGGAGAGCAAGGAATGGTAACAAAACAAGAACAAAATCCAGCAGGGCAACTATCAAATCACATAGTTCCACTCCCGCCATCCCTGGCCATTTGTGGCTAATTGTGAACTCCAAAGGCCCTGGATGGCTCCATCCCTGTGGCTGTGCTTGTGGTTGTAGATCCTGTAGCTTCTCTGTTGGTCCACTCAGTTCCTTCCTTGCAGTTTTCCTCAGAGGCTCCATGTCCCTCACTTCTCCAAACTTCTGGGATGCCCTTTGGCTTTACATTCAAATATCCATACAGCACCTTCTCAGAGGCACGCTGTCTAGGAAGACCCAGCTGGAAGCCTTCCTGACCTCACAACTTTTGCCTTCCGCATACAGTTAAACCAGGACCATGCAGATGAAGCCAAGGTCCACTGACATCTGCAGCAATGGCAGGCTTTCCTCTCTCTTAGCAGCAAGGGTCAGATGTCTGGATTTTTTAACACTTCAAATCCAATCTAAGGAACAAATTATGTATGTGTCACAATTTTGGAACATAATTTACTGGGGCTTTCATCTCAAAGTAAAATCTTTTACTTTTTTAATGTTGAGCCTGGAAAGGGTGAAGCCCTACTGCTTTGTGTGATGCCTTCAGGTCATCTTTTGTATTCCCCTGTTCCTTCTAACAACCAAGATCTCCCTGCTCTTTTTTTGTTCTCCAAAAAAAGAGCTTCCTTTTTAGCCAAATTTACAATGTTTTAAATCATTCTGCTGGGTTCTTTGTTCTTAATTCTCAATATAAATCTGCTAAAAGCTCTCCAACCATAGTCATTCCACTTCCGCAACATCCAAATGACTTGAACTTTCTATAGAATTAGTAAGTCCACCAACCTTAATCTCTGTCTCAAGCAGTCCAAAAACAGGAGAAAAATGCAGACAAACTTTCTGCCAAGCCATCGCATCTACCATCTGGAGTCCAATAGCCTGTGCAGTGCTTCTTCCCAACAGACTGCTCCTGAGCCTAGCCTTTACCAGGCAAACTCTATCAGCCTTCTGGTCCTCTGAGTTCTGATCAGAATCCCCATACCATATACCATAAAGAATTCCAGCACTACTTTTTTGATGCACAGCTCCAAACCTTCCAAACTCTTGCCACAAGCCATTCCCAAAAGCCCCTCAACCACGTGGTCTGGTATAGGCACAGCAATGGCTCTATATTGCTAATACCAAATTCTGTGGTAGTTACTTTTCTCATTGTGAGACAAAATACCTCGAATCCAAGGTTTGAAATGGAAAGGTTTATCCAGTTCACAGTTTTCAGAGGTTCAGTCTATAACCAGTGGCTCCAAGGAAGGGTGGTACATGGCAGAGGGGCAACAGTTCATAGCAATTGTAGACAGCAAAAGCAAGCAAGGGAAGGAAGGAGGAGAGAAACCTTTCTGTCCCTTATACCATTTGCAGGTTTCCCCCCAACCCAGGGAGTGTGTATTAACCATACCCTTAATCCCAGCATTGTACCATGAATCAATCACATGCTCTAGATTCAGGTACCTCTGAAAAAGCCCCATATAAAACTGTGTGTGGCTTTGGGGCAAGATCTAGATGCAAACCATATCAACTAGAGGAGAAACTTTCTTCTCTAGCACTGAAGAATTGTTCTGGAGACTTTATCCATGGGAAAGGTTATAGATATGGATCATTGACATCTACACAGTGTTAGGTTTTACCGACCCAAAATTAAATCCAAAGGCTTACTATATCACTGCAAGTGCCTGGAATCCTATGTCATTTTATGTTGTCTGTGTTGAGGTGGTATTGGTGAATCCACAGCCTCAGTTTTCTGGACTCCTAGGAACTTGGGTCATGCCTGAGACTCACAGATGAATTACCCTAAAATGTCTGAGAAGTACATTGAATGCAACCCATCGAGTAGTATTGATACAGGCTGAAAGATAGTTCTGATCCACTCTTACATAGGTGTCTGCCTTGTGTTGGGGAAATTTTAAAGCCTCATCAGTGGGCACTGCCCCCATGGTGATAGCTGTTGCCGAAGACTATAATGTGGAAGGTAAAGACAGACCCTTGAAGGTAAGTGCTTCCATTCTTGTGAATCACAGCTGCAGGGTTCTGCTCAGTCACAGAAGCAGGCATGTCTTCTCCAGAACTTTCCCAAAGCTTGTATTGATGCATTAAGTCTGACCCACAGATGCATCAAGTCTCTGTGTAGTGCTAGCCTAAGGTCCCTGTGGACTCTGGTCTGTCCATGAGGTTTTCAGTATTACTGAGCACTCATGCTTCCTACAGTATTCCTAGAATGGAGCTCTAAGATAATACTCTCTACTAGCCTTCACATCCTGCTTATCCACAACAAATGGAAATTGGCTGCCCAATCTGCTCTCTGAGATTGGAGGTAAGACAGTGGATGCCACCTCACTGAATGCATTTCTGGTGGCTCAATCTGTATTATGATTATATTAGAAATACTGGGATTTTGCCAAGTACTCAGATTTATTGTGTTCACTATCACCAAGCATTAGGCTTAAGGACTGGATTTAATTCACTACCTTCATCCACAAAGGAAATGAGTATCTCTGGGTGGGTCTTGAAGTTGCAGAACTGAGGAAAGAAAATAATTTGTTCTCTGCAGTCTTCTCCAGTGCCCTTTTTTGCAATTCAAACACTCTGAAGCAAGTACTAGCAGAACTCTACCTGCTTTCCTTGGCTCTTGTGTTGGCAGCATGGTGAGTGAAGAGCACTTCACCTTGTGCATCAATGAGAAAAGATCACAGGAGGATCTTACTCAGCTGCCATCGTACTCCACCTCTACTATCTCTCTGTTTTTGAAAAACAGACCAGAAAGAATACTTAGTTAACTCTTATAAAGTACTTTACTTCCTTTTCTGTTTATATTAATTGTGATTCATCACTTGGTAGCTTTGAAACTACCATTTAATATTTTTATATGTTCCTTGGGCCAAACTAGAAAGCAAAAGGAAAAGAAAGGCTCTTGCTTTTATATTTTATTGCACTTCTACTTCTATTGACTATTCCTCAATGATCTAATATAGAAGTGACTCTCAAACTGGCTTTATTTTTAAAAATAGAGAGTTCAAAGACACATGAGAATTACAGAATCAGAATAGTTTTGATCACAATTTTTCTTATAAACTGCCCAGAAGTTCTGGGTATAAATTTTATTGGGAGAACTTTAGTATTTTATTTGGTATGTGGTCTCAGATGATTGCGGATAAACTGATTTGTCAGAGCAGTTGAAATACCACATTCTAACTTACTGATTAAAAAATAAACACATTCAGGAATATGAAAAGCTTCTAAGATTCCTTTCTACACTGAGTAATATAACATGAAAGCTTGCATTGTCTATCACCTACTATCTAGACCCTTGTGGGAAACAAAAGAAAATAACATATTTGTTTTATACCTTAAGGCTTTTATAAGAACAGCATGGTTCCAGAAAGTCTAATAATCTCCACTGATCCATAAAATTTGATGGCAATATCATTATGAATCCATTTGAAACTGTAGTTCTCATTAAAATATGCAAGAGTTATGTATTTCAGACATAATAAATAAGGTTGAAATTATCTTAGGCAAGCTGATATTGAAAATGTATCTATTGAAGCTTTATCAGAAAAATGTTTACATGTACCCAAGATCATGTATATATACATATTTATATTTGTGTATGTGTATAGAAAAATTATAAAATACAATTTGTTGAGATAGGGTCGCATGCTGTCCTTCAACTCACTATGCAGCCCAGGCAGAGCTTAAACTTGAGCCAGTCCTCCTAACTCAGCCTTCCACATGCCACCATGCCTGGCTACAAATTATCTTTAAAAGTTCTAGAATATATTAGAAAATTGTCTTTCTCTAAGTAAATATTTTGTCTTTCTTAGGGAAAAATATTATCAAATACAGGGTCATAAGACCTGATGTTTCTTTTTCAAATCTGTTTTTCACATAAATATCAAATTTTCTTAATGTACACTTGTAATTGAAATCACAGCATGAACAGAATGTGCTAATTCTTCGGGTCTCATATCTATTAAAGTAAATCACACACTCATATATCTAGCATGTGAATTTGATAAAACTCTGACTATTGTGGTTAATCTTGATAGTCAATTCAATTGCCCTGAGAGACACCCAGGAGATGAGCGGAGCACATTTCTAGGTGTGTGTGTGTACGTTGTGGACATAGAATCTTGGGGACACCAATTGACTCCTGACCCTTCGCTCCCTGTCATTCCTTCTCTGTCTCTCTGAATCCCCAACATCAGAAGCTAAGCAGCTTTCCTCAACCAAACCTTTCTGCCACAACATTCGGGCCTTAGAACCCACTAACCATAGAATGAAGCCTATGAACACTTAAGCTAATGCAAGCCTCTTTTTCTTTAAAGTGCAGATGTAAGGTATTCTGTCTCAGAAGAAGAGAAGGTAACAAACACACATGGACCCATCGTATTTCAACTGTTTTGTATGTCACAGTTGAAATTAGAAGTTCTAAGAAGCTGAAGCATGCTCTACCATTGTTCCTTCTTGTGAAACCAAGTTTACCCAGGTTTTGCCACACTCTTTTTATCTTGTATGAACCTGGGCCCAGATCTGCAACTACTCTGGGCCACAAGAGCATAAGAAGGTTCTATATTTGAGCATCTGCGAATATGGCAGCATGAGAGAGAAGGCATTGCATTCAGTATTTTTCTCATGGACAAGAAAGCGGTGCTCTCATGGCATTCAGTAGCAGCTCTTCTCCCAGGGTTCCTGTCATGCTGTTTCAGAAATGTAACTTTAAATTTAATTTTTAAAAAGTGCAAATTTTAACCAATAAAAACATGCAATAGGGAAAATATCCATGGCATTTGTTGTAATATATTTTTTGCAGGCATGCAAATTTATCCTTCAAAACAATCACAAATATCTTGAAAAATATCTTAATAGTCACAGTTTAGAAGTCATACATTTAAAAATCTTATCTGCATCCCTCAAGAAAAATCATTATATTGAGGTCTTCGTTTCCAGTTAGGGGTCATTCCTGAGGTACCTATGAGCATCAGCTATCTTTATCCAAAGCTTTTCTGTTCTCATAGATGCTGGTCATTGCAACTAGAATATGCCTCTGTATCATTCCAATTTTAGTATATGTGCTGCCGAAGCGAGCACATAGAATATGCCTCTGAAGCACACTCACAGCTTCCTTGCTGCATATGCAGATTCACCCAATCTGCTACCTCTCCCTAAACTCGCCTCCTTTTAAGATTGTCTTCAGTCTCCCTTCTCATGGTGCTGTCCTTGCCCCTTCCTCCTGGCTGTAAGCACACTAACCGGGGAAACCCTATTGCATATTATTTGTATCCCTACTTTGAGCCACACACCCATATTGTTCCTTACAAAAAAGAAGTCTGAATGCAGACTGATTTCACTTTTCTTTTTTCTTTTTGGTACCAAGGATTGAACTCAGGACCTTATGCTTGCCAGAAAAATGCTTAAGCTACTGAGCTATCTCCCCAGCCTTATCTCACTTTTGTCAGATTATAATCTCATGGAATGAAAAAGTCTTTCTTCTTTCCTTCCTTTTCCCAATCTATACAAATGTTTTCTTTATAACTTTCAATTAATAAATATTAGAAAGTTACCACCTAAAAATCAATTTATGAATATCAATTTTACCATGACAAGATCTCTTTGGTTATAAACAGAATAAGTTGATATGATAAACTACTCTAAAGATAAATTTAAATTCAATATACTTTCATAAAATGAGCTAAAGGAAAGTCTTCTCTCTTTTCTTTTTTCTACATACTTAATTATATAGGATTTGCTTTAACTACTTGTAGGTCTTATAAGATTCTTCAATAGAGACAGTACTTCATCACTGGACCTAAATAGCAGTATGATAATGCAGTCCTTCAATGCCATGAACTTAAAATTCATTTCTCAATGATTCTAAGTGCTGGATAATGGTATTGATGAAGACAAGTACAGTAAGGAAACTAAATCATTGTAGAGAAAATTTCTAATATTCCACTGTTGGTATACTGTGGTCATTGTTGACTTTTCATTCATCAAACTATTTCAGGATCTATTAGTGTCTCATTCTTCTTTGGGCTTACCTGTTATCTATTTTCAACAATAGACACCCAGCTTTCCACTGCTGGTAGAATGTACATTCTGTAAGGGCAGCACTTGTATTTGTTATGCTGAAAATGGTATCTGGCAGCTCAAGAACAACTTCATTAATCTTGAATGAGCACACTCAGTCATTAACAGTTCTCTGTCATAAAATGAAATTATTATAGATCTGAAACAGTTTAAGATAGGTAGTCTATTGCACTTCGATTGAATTGTATAATCCAGAAAGCAAGCATTCTACAGTTCTTAAGCCAGAGAAGAGAAGAGGAAGTCCATGGAAGTTGCAGTATAGTGTGAAGGTGATTCCATTTAGGGCGTCTACACTGTGGATGGGTAACAGTGTGCATCAGCATGCTTCTTCAAAATACTTCCTCCTCAGGTGATTTTTGCTCTTAGAAGAGTTAGAATTAGATCCCAGAGAACATCCTGTGAATGGTCAATATCCTCTCCTATATCATCAAATATCTGCAGCTTCCTACTCAACTAAAAAAGAAGCAGTGCTATGCCTGGCAATTGGTTTTCTGTTCCCTCCTGTCCACATGAGAAATCAGCATAAGTCTACTCAAAGGTCTGGACCTAACATCAGAAAAGCTAAAGCCAGAATGTGTCCTGAGAGCTAGAAACCTGACACAGGCACTTTTTCTAGGATTCCTGAGTGTCTTGAACCACAGAGGAACTCTAGGCAATGACACATGTTGGCTTAGGCTGGCTAGGTCCAAAAGTATCTAGGGAGCTTTCCTGTTTAAAGATATCACAGAGAGCTGGCAACTAACTATAGAGACATATGTGTGGATTCCCTGGGACCACATAGTCGCTGCTAGCTGAATATCTTTTCAAACTACTCTCTGCGGCAGTGCTCAGGACGAACCAATTCATTCTTCTCTGGTGTAGCACACTGTAGCACACAGTTGTCTTCCTGACAGTGAGATGAAGACGTGGGCTAAAGGTCAGGGCTGGGGTGTCAGCCAGCTGCTGAGACAAAGACGCTCTGTAGGGGCTATGAAATCTTCATGTGACTCAAACTGAATGCTAACTTTTCTTCCCCCCAACATGGTCTTGCTACAAGTCATGAGCAATCTTGCAAAGAGATCATCAAAGGGCAGCCTGAGAGCTAATGCAGGGATGCTGAGCACACCAACTCCAGACTCCTAAGTTCCAGCGGCCTAACATGACTTTAGAATAAAAAGAAAGGATATGTTTCCAATTGTTAAAAATTTTATCAAGTATTTGTATGTAAATGGCAAGAAGGTAAAGTTACTATGATACTTAGAGGGACCTGCATACAATTCTCAATATTCGTAATGGCAGAAATTATATCCTTTAAGAATAAAATTTAAAATGAAAATTTTAAACCTAAATTTAAAATCTATTAGAAAGTACATGAAGTACATAATTTTTCTAAATTCTTTTAGGGAATACATGAGCAAAAGAAAAAATTAACCACACTATAATATATAAGGTTCAGTTGCTTTCCTCCAGACTAAGCCACAGAAAACGTTTTAAAACTCGTGCAAAGTCCAGCAGTGTATGCTGGCAAAAGCTCAAACACAATTTCTCTGGGACGATGGAGAAAAAAACCACTTTTTGCCTTTGACCACATTCTAATTACTCCTGTCAAGACTAGTTTCAAACTGACAACATGATGTCACTGAACACAAAGTCATTCTGTGCAGATTACAGAAATGGACCACACTATGAGGTTGAAGTACCTCAGGCCAAATGGCACCCCTATATCCCAGGCTGTATATTTATTTCCTTTTTTCTTTCACAATATACAAAGTTCCATCACACAGACTAACTCAGTAATATATACAAAGTTCACTAATAACAGTGAATAAAATATTTTAAAAGATATTATTATTGTCAAGAATTAGTTGAAAAGATAAGGTCAATCATTAATTAAAATAATAGAAAATAAGCTACAAGATTTTTGACTAGCCAAAAGAGTTGTCATCCATTAGAAAAGTAATGAAGTCAAAAGTACTACATGAAAAAAAGGCTAGGTAAAATAAATAAAAGGTTCTTTACCAGGAAGACAAAAGAAATAGCAAAAAGTGGAAGCAGTTATGAGTACTACAAAAATCAAAGTAAACCAGAGCCACTAAAAAGAAAAGGCAAGAATAATAGCTACAGGGGAAAAAAAATCCTTCTCCACTATTAGTGGGAATGCAGACTGGTACAACCACTAAAGAAATCAGTGTGCAGATTCCTCGATAAACTAGGACTAGAGGTCCCAATGAACCCAGTTATTCCCCTCCTGAATGTTTTTCCAAAAGAACTGAAAACACCATACCACAGCAATATATATGCAACAATGTTTATAACAGCATAATGTGTAATAGCTAAATCTTGCAAACAACCCAAATGTCTATTAACTGAGGAACCGAT
The DNA here is from genome assembly GCA_004027165.1 of Ctenomys sociabilis. Taxonomy (NCBI): domain Eukaryota; kingdom Metazoa; phylum Chordata; class Mammalia; order Rodentia; family Ctenomyidae; genus Ctenomys; species Ctenomys sociabilis. The sequence continues at coordinate 46,310 of PVKA01012745.1, forward strand.
AAAAATGATATGGTATTTTTATAAGATGGAGTATTGCTCAGCTATGAAGAAAGATAGACTTAAGTCTTCTATATGTAGAGACCATATCAAGTGAAACAAATCAGACCTGCATGTGGAAACATCATATTGTCTCCTAGTATAAGAAACTGAAAGAGTAAATAAAACCTGAAAGGCATAATAGATACTATGAAAGAGAAAGAAACTGTTCTAAGAGAAGAAACAACTGGGACTAGTGGAAGGAAAGGAAAGGAAAGGTTAATGCTTAATTTTTGTCTTCTTTTAATATACATACATATATATATAAAGTATATATATATTTGGCTGATTTTTCCTGATGTATCAAAAGGAAGGGTTAATGCTTAATTTTGGTGTTCTTTTTAATTTTTGACCAATTTTGCATGCTTAAATCTAGCACAACTAATTTGAACACAAATATGTAATACAACAGCCAATGTTGAATTCTTATCATTTTGTTTAGTGAAATTCTGTATCATTTCTATTTTTTTTTACTACTTTTAAACTCTTTAAAAATAAAATAAAATCTAAATAAAAAGAACAGGCAAAGACATCTACCTATTGTGCTCTCTAGAGAAACATGGTAAGTTACATCAGAGGGTAAAACATGTATTTGATCATTATGCAAGATCTTGTAAAGAGGCAAAACAGACAAAAGGGAGAAAGCAGGTTCATTATACTTTGTTTAATGAAGCAAAAAAAAAATAGTGAAACACATTTTTATCAAGAAAGAATAAATTAAAATACCTTCCTGTCAGCATCTATTAGAAAACTCATTCATGTGGAAAAATTCCTCCACCAATATTCCTGAATACTGTTAATATGCAAAAATATATTTTCATATAATAGTTCCTGCTTAGCCACAAGGGACACACTTCAAAGCTTCCAATAGATGCCGGAAGCTACAGATAGAATAAAGTTCTTTATAAACTTTTTTTTCTATACATCAACTATGATAAATTCAAACTTATGAAGTAGGCAGAATAAGAATTTGATAATAGTAACATAAAACAACCTTATGAATATTCAGTAATGAGCATTATGTGAACGCAGTCTGTTTCTCAACAGAGTGAAGACACAGAGTGACGCGCATCACAGCTGACCCCAAGTACCGAAGTGTGCAAAATCAAACTCAAGGAAAGGTCACACTGTTACAGCTACCTATATTGGATCGTCTCTCTGCTGTTCTTCTACCTACGCTCTCTTTCATTGCTTATACTTGTTGCAGTCATACAATATCATCAGGTACTTTCAACCCTGATCTTCCTTTTGTAATGTCACCTAGTGCGAATCATACCTCAGTTCATGTCTTTTTTAGGGAAGATGTCCTTTTCCTTCTTCTTCATCTTTAATTTATAATTCCATTTCAGCTCATGTCATCTTTCTTGAAAGCGACTACAAGAGGTATGATAGGGCGAGTGGTCTAAAGCGCCTGCTTAGACAAGCTTAGGCAAGCACAGGGACTGAGCTTCAATCCCTGGCACTAAATGCCATGCCAACCCTGCCCTCAGGGTAGGCTGAGCTGGCCACAAAAAAAAAGGTATGATGTATGTCTCACAGCTCACTAGAAGTATTTCTATTATTTTAATGAAATTATACTTTTATAATTCATTAATTTGTTTTTAACAGTATAAAATATTTCTTATTCTTTCAATCTTTATTGCCTACCCAAGAGCACAATATTAAATCAATACTTCATAACTGCTTTGTAAGTGGAAGCCATGCAGAAAAGATGTAAAATATTTTTCAAACCATTGTGATAAAAAGGTAGTAAGTTCACATTATGAAATTTAATCATCAAAAATACAGAAGATACTTTTATTTATAGTTCATCTTTTCACCAACAAAAGGCAACCTGTTTGTGAAATTCAACTATCATCAGGGTTATTATGATTTTATTCGAAAATGTTACTATTCATGCATTTCATTACATATGCCTTCACTGTAACAAATATGAGCACTTTATTTAGTAATTTCAGCATAAAGTGCCAACTTATTTCACACATCCCACATATAAAAGAATTGGCAAGGTATTACAACAAAGTGATATTATGGGTAGGTAAACATCATTTGAAAAAACAAAAACTAGTGGCAGAGGAAATTATAGCTTTATAAAAATTCTAAAATATTCATAACGTATTTATAAACATGTATTTTAAATATGCCTCCAGAAGACCTTAACTTTCAAACAAATGTGCCTGTACATAGTAGCATTTATTCACATCCCGACCTTGTAATATATGTCAAGTTATTTTTCACACAGGCATCTTACACACAATGCTTATGTACATGGAAGCTTAATATACAACCTCCCAGAATCATAAGCTATTTATGATGAAAATTACATTCTAAGGAAACTGAAAACTGTACTAATATCTCCTGCATGCCTTCTACAATTCATATGGAAACTGCAACACTTCTGCTTTAAATTTAACTGCTAAATACTGACATAGGGACTTAGTACCTTGAGGTATTTAATTTACCTCTTAAATAGTAAACATTTTCTGTTGCACTAAAAAATGAGGTCCAGACCTTTACATTCATTTAATCCTCTAAGCAACTCAACTAATTTAGGATTAGTACTTCAAATTTTACAAGAAAGGAAACTGAATCCCAGGATGTTAGGTACTTTATCCAGAGTCACAAACTGACAAGCAGTAGAATCAAATAGAAATCCTTCTATCTTCAAGTCTGTGTTCTTTATAAAGGGCCCTAAAGTCTCCCATATAGAAAAGCTCACAGTTGGTAAGATGTCTCATTTTATGGTAAATGAAGGTCAGAAGCTTCAGAGCAAACCCTTTGCTGGTATGTATTAGGATTCTGTAGCCAATCACATCACCAAACCTCACAACTCCAATCTTTCGCCAAGAAAATGCTGGCTTCTGAGAGTGAGGCAGCAGATCTCAAAGTAATTTGCCTCTAAAAGGAAGTAGTCTATTACCTTGCCTTAAATAATGCAGCATTCAGTTATTACTTCCTGCCAGAGTGACAGTTTAAGCACAAGGCATTAAAAAACTGTTTTCTCCTGTTCTCCCGGTCTGTTATTTATTGCCTCATACACTACTTGTCTAGAAGTGATGGATAAATATTTGAAGGGAAAGATGCATCATTCTGGATGCTCCATGAAATTCAAGATGGATAAAAGTCAATGTTTCAGGCTCATCTATTTTTAGCTTTCCTTCTATAATAAGGCAAAAATGAGCTTTAAGTTTCTTAAGATTCCTCTGACAAAAATAAAACCTGGCTTTTTCAGTTTGCATTTAGTAACTAATTTAAAGAATACTTTCTATTCCAATATTAGAAGATATATTTTCTCCCTGAAAAAAATATATATAATAAATTAGGTTGTCTTTCTAACCACAACATTTTGAGACTGTATTTTATTCCTCAGACTGTTTTCATATGACAAATAATGAGAAGCAACCAAAAGTTGGTAATCAATTCAGTCACAACCCATTTCTACAATCATAAAGCAAAACAAAGCCACAAAGTTGCACAGCAAAACCTTGTTCTTTAACGCAAGATTGATCTATTTAAAAAATAAACACTGACTAATCACTTGATGGGTTTTTTTGTTGTTGTTGTTGCTGGGTTTTTGTTGTTGTTTTGTTTTGTTTGTACTGGGAATCAAACTCAGGACCTTGCACTTGCCAAGCATGTGCTTGTGCCACTGAGCTACATTCCCCACCCTTCATTTGCTGATATTAGGACACACCACAGCACAACAGGAATTGAGTTACCCCTAAGCTTTTCTATTTGTTCTACAGACATATCTTTGAATAAATTATGAACATCACTAAATTTTAAGGAAGAGAATGTACCTTTTAAAAGCTTTTCATGACTTAGTCTGTTTCAGAAGGTCATTCACTGCAGATGAGCACATAGCTCTGGAAGGGACTTCACTGATGTGGTAAGGGACACCCAGGATCAGCTCGGACCATCTGCATCAATCTTGTTCATTAATGTGCTGACAGATGTCACAGCCAGAATTCCCTAACATCTAATAAATGGAGTGTTAGGAAACATTTCTTGATACAAAATAAATAATTTCCAACATTTAGATGAAAGGATCTTACTTAAAAGAAAGAGTAGGAATAATAGATCATTGAAGTAGTCACATCTTATGCAATATGTATGTGATATACTATATTTATTCTGCAACCTGTATTTTAATCTTGTTTGATCAATGATCTATAGTGTGCCTAAGGAGAGTCAAATGGACAGAAAACTTTATCTCAGGCTTTCACAGAGAGCAAAGTGGTCAAGCAATGGCTGTGACTTATCCACATGGCTGACACTCACAAAGGATCTACAGAGTGAGGTACAGGGTTACAGGATTAAACCCTGAGGGGACTTGACTGACCTCATCAGATACAAAAGTTACATTTTTTGTTGTATAGGTCTTGCTTTATCTCGGTCTTAACCATCCAGAAGAAAAGTATAAAAATGATGTACATAAAATAAAGCCATAATAAGCTGAGCTGTAAATGGATCTAGTCAACAACTTCTTCGGATAACCCACTATTATTGTGGACTGCTGGACTATGTTGGATTGTTTTGCTGAATTCAAGCACCTATAATAATTGAATGACAATAGAATACCCATCTTTGACAGGACTAAACAAAAAAAGGAGATACAAAGGAAGAACCATTCTGTGTTTGTATAAACAGTATAGTTAAGATAAATACGCAGTACTTTTGCGTAATTCGATGAGAAGCAAGATTTGCACTAATAGTGTTTGGACAGGATATTCTGTCTGCCTCTTTTACTATGGATAAGCACTAGGAAGATAACAATGTAAAAAGTATCAATTATTGAAACTGTACTATAATTCAGCTCTAAAAAAAGATAAGTATACAGCTACATTCTATTAATTCATTGATCAGAGGCATTTGCTCTAATAGTGCTTGTAGTATCACGTATGCACCTTGTACCACAAAAAGCCAGTATGAAAACAATGTGCAATGCACTAATTGTTGAATCTACCCTATTAATTTGATTTGCAACTGTCTCATTGCTATTTGTTCACAAATAAAATAAAATAAATAAAATAAAATAAAATAAAATAAAAAAGTGCTTGCCTGGCAAGCAAAATGGCCTGAGTTCAATCCCTAATTCTATAAGAAAAAAATTGTCTTTAAGTATCTCAAGACCAAAGACTTATCTTATTCACATTTGTATCACCAAAGCCTTGAACCACCTTTTGGTGTAATTTCAAATGTAATGCAAAAATGAAAACCCTATTCAGAGGACATTTAAATTCTCAAGATTTCACCAAATATATGTAATAAGACAGCACAAGCAACATATGTACTGCAACACCCATGCAGTACATATCAATGAATATTTGCCAAATGAAAGATGATGTAATTAATGAATAACTGGATTCATGGTGATTTAAGTGGGTAGATGCGCATGAGTTATATCATAACAAAGAGTGGTGATATCACTTTTTAGATGTATTACTGTGGTTTTGTTATTCATAAAATGTGGCTAATAGTAGAATTCAATTCATAAGATGGACAAGAGAATTAAATGAGTAGTGCTAAACACAATATATATTACATGATATTTGGTAATGTGTCTGTTATTATGTTGTGACTTAATGCTTTGTACCATAGATAGGAAGACACTCAACTTTGAAGATAGTTATAAGAAATGCGCTAACATGTAAGAAAATTAAAATTATAAGTCAATAAAAATTAGTTTTTTGAAACCCAACTTATAGTGACACACAATAAGAAAACACAGTAATGATACTTGGAAAACTTTCAAGCTTTCCAACTTTTTGTGGCCAAATTCACAAAGCTACTGTGTTATTGAAATTTGCTGCCTGCCAAAAGTGAGACAAACTAAAATACTTTCATTTTATGGCTTGAAATTTAAGACCGAAAGCATCTCTTATTTCTAATCACATGTCTAATTACAGAAACACAGGCCAGCATCCCTGTTGCCAAAGGGGCTGCCAGTATTTCCATTATCAGTTTCCATTTTCAGGGCTTATTACTAAAGCATACACTCCAAGAATATTGTTGGCATACAAGATCTCAGCATGGAAGAGAATATGTTTTACAAAATTTGGCATCAACTTTTCAACTGTAAATACAAAAAGATAGAAAACCAACAATACAAAGTCAAGAAAACCCACAGTGTGAGGATTGGAAAGGTGGTTCAAGCTAATTTCAAATGTAATGCAAAAATGAAACCCTATTCAGAGGACATTTGAATTCAAAAGATTTCACCAAATACATGTAATGAGACAGTACAAGCAACATAATGTACCTACCTATCCATTAGAAAAAATTGTCATAAATCTAATTTCAGTATCAATGAGATTACTTCTGCTTAACCCTTTGATCTATTTTTGTATTGTTTAATTTTTTATTTAATTCAATTTATTTATTTTTGTATTTCAGGGAAGGGTCTATAGGGTGTTCAGGGTCTCACTACTAGATTGGACTTGTAGTGATCCATCTATTTACAGTCTCCCAAGAGCTGAGATTACAGGTGGACGTCACCACACCCAGTCTCAATTGCCCAGTTTCATTCGTTATCTCAGTACACCTCAGAGGCAGGGCCGGCATGGCAGGCCTGGAATTGAGCCACTTACCCCTGGGCCTACTTGCACAAACTTTAATTCACTGAGCTATTTGGCCAGCCCCACATTAATGTTTTAAAGAACAACCATTTTCAGGATTGTGAGTTCCTATTATTTTGTTTAATGAAATTCCATATTATTTCTAGTGTTCTGTGATTTTTTTTTTTTGTTGCTGTTGTTGTTTTTTTCACATTTTTATTCTCTATTTTTTTTCTCAGTACTGGGGATTGAACTCAGGACCTTGCGTTTAGCAGACAGGCCCTGTGTCACTGAGCTATCCCCCCAGCACCCACATAATAAAAAGATTAATAAATTTTTAAAAGCTGGACACAGAAACATTTATTTGTAGTCTTTCTGCCAGAGGTACAGAACAGCAAGTGTATCTATTTCTGTCTCATAAAATCCTTTACTTTGATTTTGGTTTTATTAAAATTGATAGCAATTAAAACTGTGATTGTTACAAGATGCTGTTACAACTTCTTAAATCAAAGTGCACTTTTAAGTGATTCTTATACCCAGAATAACAGTGAGCATTAATGTGGAAGGGAGGAAAAGAGTTTTGTTTTTTAGTTTTCAAATATTACCCTGAGTTATTCAAGGAACTTTAAGCTTATATTTGGTTATGCTCACCAAATAAAATGGAATCCAGAAAAAGAACTTTAGGATTTAGAGTCACTGAAAAATTAAAAGGTATCACTTCTTTTTGACAGCAACATTCAAAGACCTCTTTGTACCTTTCAGTGAATCAACATAAGGTTGAGTATTTAGTTTGTCGGTTTATATAGTCTTTAAGGTAGAAGATACCTTAAGTAAAAAGTCTTCTTTTCTGGGTCAATTGTGGCAAGACTCTAGCACATGTTACACAGTTTATTTACTGCAAGCCCTGAAACATTCACCATCACAGTCCTAGGTATTGTTGCATTACGGTAAATAAAACCTTTATTTTTCCAATATTTTATGATACGCAGTGAATGCAATATTTAAAAATTCAATAGATGTAAATCATGGAGAGTTGACAGAATTTATCAATTTAATACTTTACTTATACCTTCTTGCCACACTATAGTGTAGTTGAATTTATAAGAAACTTTATTGAGCTTCTTAGGAAAAGTGGCAACTTACTTAAAGTGGACAAGCAGTTTATAGAACAAATTTTACAATAGGTAATGAAAGTACAGAATTATAAAGCAGCACTGACTTCTAGAAATCATTTTGTAGAAATCCTTTAAGAAATTGTGATTCCTAAATCATCCATGTTCAATTACTCTCAAATACATTATAAAAGCCATCAAGAAAGAAAAAATTTAAAACCACGTTAGATAGCCAGAACTGGATTTAATGCTGTTAAGATTTCTTTTCTCATGTCTACACTAGTTCATTCCTTCTATAATGTAAGATACTGCTCTCTTCCTTTAACAGTGAAGATATGTAATATTTTATTACAATCTTTTTAAGAGATAAGCTCATATTTCACCCTATTTTTAAAGTTATACAACATATCAGCTGATCAGACATTAAAGTTTATAAACATGTTTCTAATAAATGCCTTTTTAAAATTGTATTTGAAAAGAAGAAAAAAGACCCATTTATTCCCCAGCTCACAAATATTTTTAGGAAACCATCCCTATTTCTTCCACCTGTTAAACAAATGTTTTTTGTTAATGAAGCATCACTGGTTCCCATTCACCCCTCAATGAAAAAAGATTTTATTGATAACTACTGAAGAACATAAAATTACTTTGTAAACATGGTTCTAATTAATGTCAAGATGATCTCTATGCTTGGCCCTGATCAATTCCATTATGAACATAGATTTTGTTTATGTCACATCACAAAACTGTATTGACAGGTCAAATGAATACTGTGCTATATAAAAATTCTTTCCAATGAAGAAACATATTTTATTACAACATACTTTTATATTCAGTGAAATCATTTTTCTTCTAATGTCCAAGTCTTTCCCGTTCCAATGTAATGTACATTAAAAAGGAACTTGTCAACAATTACTTATGGTCTATTCTCTTCATTTTTGTGCTTTTTAAGGTGCATAGATAACAAACATCTTAGCATGTATGATAAAAATCTTGTTTTTGAATAATTAAGTGAATTAGTTCAAGTATGCAAAAGAATTCCAGAGTTAAATAAAATTTGGGCTAGGTACTATCATTCAAAATTATCTCAACAAGTTAATACTGTTAACAAGAAACCTGTACCACACTAATTTACCATATTAAAGAAAGAATCAGATCTTCACAATATTCATATTATTACATTTTAGCAAAATACCTGGTACCCCCACCAAAAGCTAATTACATGAGATGCATAAAAAAATCTCTTTTAGGGTCACTTCTTTAACCTGAAAATTGAGATGACTATTTTCATACTAAATATTAAAAGGAGTAAAATATATATCAGATAGGATTATAAAAATAGGTATAATTTAAAATGTAAATATGAACATATCAACTGCTTAAATGAGGGCCAGCCAGATAGCTCAGCAGATTAAAGACCCTGCCTAGGCAGACGCAGGGGCTGGGGGCTTGATCCCCAGCCTGCAGTGCCAGCCCTAACCACGGGGCATGCTGAGATGGGACAGACTGGGCATGGTGGTGTGGGCCTGTAATTCTAGCACTTGGGAGGCTGAAAAACAGGAAGGATCGCTACAAGTCCAATCTCTACAACGAGACCATATTGACCCTGTACTAAATACACACACAAAAAACAACTGTTTAAATATATATACAAGTAATCAAGAATGCCAAGATACCAAAGATAGAAACCAGATGTATTTCTATTATAACAACATATACTTATAGATGTACAACTCTCTGGAAATGACTTTTCTGCATGACAGCAACTATATGACAACACACACTTCGCTATTTCCATGTTTGGCAGTCTTCAGAACAGTGATGCAACGGATAAGGCAACTTAGAAGACTTTGACATTAATCATGTTATGATTCAAATATAAAATTTCTCCCAAATTATCATGTGTGTAGAAGGTGCTTCGATGACAGGAATGGTACACTTGTAAGTACATTTATCAATTGCTGAGTTCCATAGTAAAATGCTGTTAGCAGGTGGAGGCTGGTTGGAAAAGACAGTTCACTGAGGGTATGAGCTGGTCCTGCACACTTCCTCCCATGGTTCTTTCCCTTTCTCTCATCTTCCTACCCACCATTATTTGAGCTCATTTTCTTTCACCATGCCCTTCCACCACACTGTGTATGACCTGGAGCCACGAGATTATGGACTTAATCTTATTAAACTATAAGCCAAAATACACCTCTTCTCCTCTCATCAATAGTGCCAGATATTTTATCCCTACAAGACAGTGAGCAGCACAAAATTTAAGTCTCAACAGGCACATACTTTGGAGATCGTCAGTGCAGAAGATAGCGTCCCTATTTTACTCTGTGCAGGTACGTACATACACTTCTCGGTAACAGAAATTACAACTGTCAGTTTGATTCAGAGTAGATCTGAATGAATTCTCCCAGAACACACCTGAGAAACTCTAGATTGATGTATAAACAAAATTCTAAGTATGTACCTTATTATTCTAGATTAAAGATTCAAGTTACGAAACTGTTCAATGTGCCCCACAATTGACCGCACACTATACTATATTAATGTTTAATTTTCAAGTGTAATCTAAATGATTTGGATAATTTCCTCAGTAAAAAGCATCTGTGAAGTTATTAATTATTTTACATTTTCCATATTGTTTATTAGACCTCCAAAAAACATCTTCTTCCAGCACAGGCCAGATAGCTCAGCAGACCAGGTGCCTGTTTAGGCAGGATCAGGGACTGGGGTTCAATCCTCTATGTGCCATGCTGGCCCCACACCTCACGGCACACTGAGATGGGGACTGAGACTGGGTGTGGTGGCATGAGCCTATAATCCCAGCACTTGGGAGGCTGAAAGCAGGAGGATCACTACAAGTCTCATCTATGTAGTGAGACTATGCAGACCCTGTACTAATAACATTAAAAAAAGATCTTTTTCCACATATTCACAACATTAAGAACTGTGTT